>PNEQ01124116.1:70713-86625 GCA_003012365.1 Medauroidea extradentata | reverse complement strand
AAAACATTGATCTGCGGTACTATGCAGGGACTGCTACTACTACACGGTCGACATTTTCGAACCAGTGAATATACATCCGCCCTCGGCCGTTGTCGGAGCTGAAATGAATACCCCTACCCCTTCATACAGCGGCAGTGGACTCGCCCGACACTTCTTGCAGTTCTACGGGCCTGGTTGGTCGCTTCCTCTAATGGTGAAGTAGAGGGAGTAGGAGCATCTGCGCAGAGCGAAATTGTAGCGACTCGTTTTGTTTGTTGTCCCACTATAGTTGGTTAGTAGATGGCAGTGATGATAAGTAGCGAAAATCCATGTTGATATACTTTATATCATTCAGTAAAAATTCATATAAATTTCTCATAGAAAATACCGCTGTTCAGCAAATTTCAAGTTTTAACACCAGAGATGTTCTTAACATTATCTAAGCAAGTAAATAATTCTACACAAAATTTAAATGTTGCAGTATATTTACTAATTTTTTAGTTTTTCATCATATTGCTTTTGTTGGCATTCTTTTCTGTGTGTTCTAAAACCCTAGGATAACTCCTCCCCCTACAGCCCTTGAGCAAATATTTCTGTTATCAAAATATACACTAACGGAAAGTAGGCTGATTAGTTCTGTATAGATCTACTTGTTTTTTTAAATACAGGTGCGCACAGGTTTTTGGTAAAATGTTACATTTCATAATGTATATATCGCAAACAACTTAATATCTATCGGTACTATAACTTAAAATTTTTCGTATAGGTACTATTTTATCATCTGATGTGAAGAGTCATATGAATTAGTTGCCAGTATTTTAACTTACACAAATTGTTGGGGAAACTGTAGTCTCGTTCATAATGATAGTTTATGAAATCTTGTTGGAATCACATATATGTTTAATGCATATTTTTTTATGGATAATTACCATCAATTTCGAACGTTTTCGGTGAAAATACAGATTTCTTTATTTTTTAACATTGAGTTTTCATTTAAATTCTTTAAGATTTCTTCAGACAAATGTCTGTAACGTACATATTCATATCTGTACACAATCAGTACTTCACAGCCAATTTCTTCACAGGAGTAATTACATCTTGTATTTGAATGTTATGCTCGATAACTACTCTTTGCAAAAGATAATCTTGATTCCTGATAAAGTCTACTCCCAGTAAACACTAAGTGGCGGCTAAATGTAAGCAAGACACCTCCAGCTGTCCGAGTTGTCAAGTGTCTACAACATGATCGTTAGCGATCATGAATAAGAAATTGGTCCAATGTATATTAAAAGAAAATTAATACTTCGACAATTCGTTTTCTGGTAGTTAACAGCTTGGTAACTCTCTACAGTCAACAGTCATCTATCACGAAACCAACTCCGACTCACTTAAATGATAGCGACAAGTTGATAATGGACAGTTATCGTCACAGTGGTTTGTTTTCAAACAGCGGTTATCTCTTACAAAAACAACTGGAATGCCTTCTCTTTGAGCCAGGTTTGTTAATAGTATACGAAAGAGTATTCCACACTATTAAAGTGGCCGAAAATCAAGAGGCGCTACGAGCGACGTAAGTCGGCACTTGTATTGTGATTTCACTAATTTGGGCTCAGATATAATATGTAACTCCGAACACACAGCCAGCAGTTCGAGCACCATCCAAGCGGCAGCCTTAATGTAACAATGTCCATTCATTTGACAGCAGTTATCTGTAGCTAATGATACCAGCCTAACCTTCGTTAAGACACTTATAATATACTGGCAAGAGGATGCTGGGCTGTTAACGCCGCGGAGTTCTTTACCATCAGTGCCTATCTATTGCAAAATTACACTGGCTTGCTGTCTGTTGGCAAGGCACTTATAAGATATCGTAAAAATATTTTCCACACATTTAATGGTTCAGTACCATTTTTTAGACAGTGAATAAATGTTTCGTAAATAACACCGCTGCTACGACATTAAAGGATAATTAAGATAACTATTTTGGAATAGTGTCTTACTCCAGCCAATGGTTATTGTAGCGAAAATTATAATAGCCCCCGTCATTTTAAGGAAACTCGAGTCACTATATTAAAATGATAATGGATTGTTTATGGTGCAATGTCTATTTTCCACGGATGATAAAAATCTGTTATCTATAGCCACGATGTTTTGTTTTAGTCCTATCGTATATCATAGACGAGAAAAATAATAGTGAACTTGGCCAAATATGATTTTTTTAGGGCTTCGGTGCTCAGAACTCCGGAGGTAAAAGAGGAAATTACGTAATGATAGTTTGTAACTCAGTTCTATGGCTATTATCTCGTACAACTATATCGTAATGTTGTAGATCTAATTTGCATGTTATTCGACTGCAACGAGCCTGAAAGCCTACACGCTCTACAGCTGACTCTTGCTCACTCTCCAAGCGTATTATCGTTTCTAAGACTTCTAAGAACGAGGCGTTCAACCGGCATCTGTCTTACTTTTTACAACTTATGATAATTGTTGTTTTTAAGATAATTTTTTTTATTCTTCCAATATATACATTTATATGTATGTTTATATATACATATATAACATTATTTGCGTGTACATTACTTATTGGAACAAGCACGAATAAAATAAAGAAACTGTTCGGTATTAAGAGTACAAGCTTCATTAAGGTATTTATGTGCACAGGAAATTGACATGTTGATTAAATAAACAATAACCAATTTGGGACGCCATTCAACACATCACATCATATCAACTACTAACTGTGTGTGTTTTTGTGCAACATGTATCTAAAACACAAACTGACAAATTTAAACAGGTTTATTCTTAGGCGGAAATAGAAATTTTATATATGGTTCAAGGACGCATTCCTCTATGGCGCAGCATGCTATTAGTATTTCCTGTTTGCATACTTGGTAGGAAATAGCAGTTCTCTGTGAAATCAAATAGATAATGATTACCCTTAAACGACGAGATTTAGTCAGTTTTTGGAAGAGATGTTTCTTTCCTTATTTTGCCGAAGTTTTATAATTTTGGTTAAAATAGCAAATTTTTACTGACAAGTTTTTAAAAAAATCAGTGTGGTGATACCACATTTAAACATGGTTAAGGTGTGTTTAATGCACAAATCCCTCACGTTATTATTGATTTCCGTGACACTTTTGGTAACCAGAAATCAGTTTCTGTCAAGCAAGCCGTTTTCGAAATATCACCAAAATGTGTAATTTATTTTTCAAATTTTGGTAACGTCTGCAGCCCTCCCTATTTGACGTGGACTATGGGTTTCCTAAATCAAAATTTCTATATCCACCGTAGAAATAACCTGTTAAGGTTTGTCGGTTTTGTATAGATACACTTTGAATGGATATTGGTTGTGTTTTTGGGTGTTCATTTATATATATATATATATATATATATATATATATATATATATATATATATATATATATATATATATATATTTTAGCGTGATTCTTCCGTAGAGATTCCAACTTCTTTTCCAGCTCTACCTTCTTTTCCTTCACCGCTTTACTTTCCAGGAACTTTTCCAATGGTTCAGCTACCAGCGCTTCGTTCAGGGCTAAAATTAAAGAATTGTGATTTAATAGTATTCTACATTCATACCGTTTTTATTTGTCACTAATTTCATTATTACTAGTTTCCCTGTAGTAATATGTACCGACATGATGATTCTTATAATCTCCTGCTTGATCAATTGTTATATATTCTAAACTCGTAATAAACAGCTAAAACTCATGATGCGTTTAATGTTCTGCGATAATCATGTAGTTTTGCTGCTATAGCGTCTCCTTGATTAAAATATTTATTTATTACGTTGCAAACGTTTAAAATTTTGTTTTCATTGCTATCTACGTTTTCATCTTATATCGTGTGTAATTGTCAACTGTTCTCAACTACATGCACATACCTATCTTGTTCAGTATTCAGCATACTCTTTTTCTTGTGGACCCTAGAGTAATCATTGTTGTGAGGGTTCCAAACATAAACTTTAATAATTTTGAACATCCTACATCAGTTAGTCATCTCGCATTCCTCTTAGGTAAAATCACTATTAAACTTTGAAATTCTTGTTTCTAGCTCCTCAACCAAATTCCTAATAATTTACAGAACTTAGCGATCAGCTGCAATGTTATATCTTGTTCACTGAATCCTTTTTTCATACCTAAATTTCTTAGTAATTTTATCCATTTACCTGATAAGTAGATCGAACCCGATCGTCCACTATTCGTACTAACAGCACAACATTTTCTAACAGCAGAACCATGTTGGCATCTATGCTGTTTTCTGCAATGCAAAAAGTATCCTTTTTTAGGTGTCCCTGGTTCATTTTCAATATAGCAATTGTCACAGTGATATATTTAATAGACAGAATGCCAATTACACGTCACTTACACTAGTTGCTCAACAATATGTCTCTCTGTTATACAATTCTTGCCTTCTACTTAAATTCTCGCATTGGATTGGAAATGCTAATTATATCGACACCACTTGCAAAATATTGAAAAGAAAATCGGTGCAAAAAACCAAAAAATTTTGTATGAAAATTGTTCAAACATAGTTGTATCACAAGAACGATTTTTCATTAAATATCTTAGAGTAGTGTCTTTTTCTTCACTGATTTGATTCTGCATATGAGTTTTAAAATGCCGAATTGCGCCAATTATCAAATCGAATGATCATTTGCAGCAAACACAAGTATACAATATGAACTGATATGTTGACAAACGAACTAAATGTACCTTCTGTGTTCCAAATTTGGTGTATTTTCTACTTGAAAATTGGCAGATCTCCCCAGAGCTTCTCTGTGTTGTTAGCATTTGGAAAGCGATTTCACGTATTTGACCTCGCATATAATAAGCCAGGCTATGTAACTCGAATAGGACAAGCAAACCCTTATCGCAGATTGTCAGAATTGAGTTCATACGCACAGAGTAACAATTTACGTATCATAAAATAAATGTTGTAATAAACTATTAGTCAATAAAATTTATGTAGATGTGTAATGTATGTAATCAAATAATGGTTATTATAATTTTGTACTAGCTGCCCTGAAATGCATTCCAAAGCCCATGACATTTTTTGGAACTACATTCTGTCCCTGTTACCCGTCTCACCACCTTCACCATTTCCAAACAAAAGTTAAAATTTTTGACAGAAACCTTCGTGGGCGCACGTATAGTTACACACTAAAGATGCATCACAACCAAATGTTTTGTATTGAAATGCTTAGAAGAAGAACTAACAAACATAATATAACATATTAAACTTTAAGAATAGGCTACACGTAGTAACAAAAACATATAAGTTGGCAAGGGACGAAGCTCGTGACGTCCGAACAGATTGCATGCAAAGAAGTCATCTGCGTTTGCAAAAAATAATCACCTGTCTCCTAAACGACCTAGTGTAGGACTGCTATGATTTATGAGTGATTTTACCCTAATATTAATAAAATTGTTCTTTATTATTTGCGATAGTAATTTCTAAAATTTATCATTCATTTTCTTTACGTCCAGTGACTTCCTAATGAAAATTACTGGAACAGAAATTCCGTCACTGCTAATTCACATTAGCGCCCTTTCTTTTATGCTTCTGCCTATATTTATTATTTTTTAATTACAGGTGCGCAAAGGTTTTTGGTAAAATGTTACATTTCAAAATGTATATATCGCAAACAACTTAATATCTACCGGTACTATAACTTAAAATTTTTCGTATAGGTACTATTTTATCATCTGATGTGAAGAGTCATATGAATTAGTTTGCCAGTATTTTAACTTACACAAATTGTTGAGGGAACCGTAGTCTCGTTCATAACGATAGTTTATGAAATCATGTTGGAATCACATATATGTTTAATGCATATTTTTTTATGGATATTTACCATCAATTTCGAACGTTTTCGGTGAAAATACAGATTTCTTTATTTTTTAACATTGAGTTTTCATTTAAATTCTTTAAGATTTCTTCACACAAGTGTCTGTAACGTACATATTCATATCTGTACACAATCAGTACTCACTGCCAATTTCTTCACAGGAGTAATTACATCTGGTATTTGAAAGTTATGCTCGATAACTACTCTTTGCAAAAGATAATCTTGATTCCTGATAAAGTCTACTCCCAGTAAACACTAAGTGGCCGCTAAATATAAGCAAGACACCGCCTGCTGTCCGAGTTGTCAAGTGTCTACAACAAGATCGTTAGCGATCATGAATAAGAAATTGGTCCATTGTATTTTAAAAGAAACTTAATACTTCGACAATTCGTTTTCTGGTAGTTAACAGCTTGGTAACTCTCTACAGTCAACAGTCATCTATCACGAAACCAACTCCGACTCACTTAAATGATAGCGACAAGTTGATAATGGACAGTTATCGTCACAGTGGTTTGTTTTCAAACAGCGGTTATCTCTTACAAATACAACTGGAATGCTTTCTTAATGAGCCAGGTTAGTTAATAGTATACGAAAGAATATTCCACACTATTAAAGTGGCCGAAAATCAAGAGGCGCTACGAGCGACGTAAGTCGGGCTTGTTTTGTGATGTCACTAATTTGGGCTCGGATATAATATGTAACTCCGAACACACAGCCAGCAGTTCGAGCACCATCTAAGCGGCAGCCTTAATGTTACAATGTCCATTCATTTGACAGCAGTTATCTGTAGCTAATGATACCAGCCTAGCCTTCGTTAAGACACTTATAATATACTGGCAAGAGGATGCTCGGCTGTTAACGCCGCGGAGTTCTTTACCATCAGTGCCTATATATTGCAAAATTACACTGGGTTGCTGTCTGTTGGCAAGGCATTTATAAGATATCGTCAAAATATATTCCATACATTTAATGGTTAAGTACCATTTTTTAGACAGTGAATACATGTTTCGTAAATAACACCGCTGCTACAACATTAAAGGATAGTTAAGATAACTTATGTCATCTATAACATTTCTGGCTATTTTGGAGTAGTGTCTTACTCCAGCCAATGGTTATTGTCGCGAAAATTATAATCGCCCCCGACATTTTAAGGAACTTCGAGTCACTATATTAAAATGATAATGGATTGTTAATGGTGCAATGTCCTTTTTCCACGACTGATAAAAATCTGTTACCTATAGCCACAATGTTTTGTTTTAGTCCTATCGTATATAATAGACGAGAAAAATAATAGTGAACTTGCCCAAATATGATTTTTTAGGGCTTCGGTGCTCAGAGCTCCGGAGGTAAAAGAGGAAATTACGTAATGATAGTTTGTAACTCAGTTTTATGGCTATTATCTCGTACAAATATATCGTATTGTTGTAGATGTAATTTGCTTGTTATTCGACTGCAACGAGCCTGAAAGCCTACATGCTCTACAGCTGACTCTTGCTCATTCTCCAAGCGTATTATCGTTTCTAAGACTTCTAAGAATGAGGCGTTCAACCGGCATCTGTCTTACTATTTAGAACTTATGATAATTGTTGTTTTTAAGATATTTTTTTTTATTATTCTTAAAATATATACATTTATATGTATTTTTATATATACATGTATAACATTATTCGCGTGTACATTACTTATTGGAACAAGCACGAATAAAATAAAGAAACTGTTCGGTATTAAGAGTACAAGCTTCATTAAGGTATTTATGTGCACAGGTAATTGACATGTTGATTAAATAAACAATAACCAATTTGGGATGACATTCAACACATCGCATCATATCAACTACTCACTGTGTGTGTTCTTGTACAACATGTATCTAAAACACATACAGACAAATTTAAACAAGTTATTCCTTAGGCGGAAATATAAATTTTATATATGGTCCAAGGACGCATTCCTCTATGGCGCAGCATGCTATTAGTATTTCCTGTTTGCATACTTGGTAGGCAATAGCAGTTCTCTGTGAAATCAAATAGATAATGATAACCCTTAAAAGACGAGATTTAGTCAGTTTTTGAAACAGATGTTTCTTTTCTTATTTTGCCGAAGTTTTATAATTTTGGTTAAAATAACAAATTTTTACTGACAAGTTTTTAAAAAAATCAGTGTGGTGATACCACATTTAAACATGGTTAAAGTGTGTTAAATGCACAAATCCCTCACGTTATTATTGATTTCTGTGACACTTTTGGTAACCAGAAATCAGTTTCTGTCAAGCAAACCGTTTTCGTAATATCACCAAAATGTGTAATTTATTTTTCAAATTTTGGTAACGTCTGCAGCCCTCCCTATTTGACGTGGACTATGGGTTTCCTAAATCAAAATTTCTATATCCACCGTAGAAATAACCTGTTAAGGTTTGTCGGTTTTGTATAGATACACTTTGAATGGATATTGGTTGTGTTTTTGGGTGTTCATTTATATTTATATATATATATATTAGCGTGATTCTTCCGTAGAGATTCCAACTTCTTTTCCAGCTCTACCTTCTTTTCCTTCACTGCTTTACTTTCCAGGAACTTTTCCAATGGTTCAGCTACCAGCGCTTCGTTCAGGGCTAAAATTAAAGAATTGTGATTTAATAGTATTCTACATTCATACCGTTTTTATTTGTCACTAATTGCATTATTACTAGTTTCCCTGTAGTAATATGTACCGACATGATGATTCTTATAATCTCCTGCTTGATCAATTATTATATATTCTAAACTCGTAATAAACGGCTAAAACTTATGATACGTTTAATGTTCTGCGAAAATCATGTAGTTTTGCTGCTTTAGCGACTCCTTGATTAAAATATTAATTTATTTCGTTGCAAAAGTTTAAAATTTTGTTTTCATTGCTATCTACTTTTTCATCTTATTTCGTGTGTAATTGTCAACTGTTCTCAACTACATTCACATACCTTTCTTGTTCCGTATTCAACATACTTGTTATCTCGTTTACCTTAGCGTAATAATTGTTGTGAGGGTTCCAAACATAAACTTTAATAACTTTGACCATCCTACATCAGTTAGTCATCTCGCATTCCTCTTAGGTAAAATCAATATTAACTTTGAAATTCTTGTTTCTAGCTCCTCAACCAAATTCCTAATAATTTACAGAACTTAGCGATCAGCTGCAATGTTATATCTTGTTCACTGAATCCTTTTTTCATACCTAAATTTCTTAGTAATTTTATCCATTTACCTGATAAGTAGATCGAACCCGATCGTCCAATATTCGTACTAACAGCACAACATTTTCTAACAGCAGAACCATGTTGGCATCTATGCTGTTTTCTGCAATGCAAAAAGTATCCTTTTTTAGGTGTCCCTGGTTCATTTTCAATATAGCATTTGTCACAGTGATTTATTTAATAGACAGAATGCCAATTACACGTCACTTATACTAGTTACTCAACAATATGTCTCTCTGTTATACAATTTTTGCCACCTACTTAAATTCTCGCATTGGATTGGAAATGCTAATTATATCGACCACCACTTGCAAAATATTGAAAAGAAAATCAGTGCAAAAACAAAAAAAAAATTTGTATGAAAATTGTTCAAACATAGTTGTTTCACAAGAACGATTTTTCATGAAATATCTTAGAGCAGTATCGTTTTCTTTACTGATTTCATTCTGCATATGAGTTATAAAATGCCGAATTGCGCCAATTATCAAATCGAATGATCATTTGCAGCAAACACAAGTATACAATATGAACTGATATGTTGACAAACGAACTAAATGTAGCTTGTGTGTTCCAAATTTGGTGTATTTTCTACTTGAAAATTGGCAGATCTGCCCAGAGCTTCTCTGTGTTGTTAGCATTTGGAAAGCGATTTCACGTATTTGACCTCGCATATAATAAGCCAGGCTATGTAACTCGAATAGGACAAACAAACCCTTATCGCAGATTGTCAGAATTGAGTTCATACGCACAGAGTGAAAATTTACATATCATAAAATAAATGTTGTAATAAACTATTAGTCAATAAAATTTATGTAGATGTGTAATGTATGTAATCAAATAATGGTTATTATAATTTTGTACTAGCTGCCCTGAAATGCATTCCAAAGCCCATGACATTTTTTGGAACTACATTCTGTCCCTGTTACCCATCTCACCACCCTCACCATTTCCAAACAAAAGTTACAATTTTTGACAGAAACCTTCGTGGGCGCACGTATAGTTACACACTAAAGATGCATCACAACCAAATGTTTTGTATTGAAATGCTTAGAAGAAGAACTAACAAACATAATATAACATATTAAACTTTAAGAATAGGCTACACGTTGTAACAAAAACATATAAGTTGGCAAGAGACGAAGCTCGTGACGTCCGAACAGATTGCATGCAAAGAAGTCATCTGCGTTTGCAAAAAAATAATCATCTGTCTACTAAACGACCTAGTGTAGGACTGCTATGAATTACATGTGATTTCTTCCCTTACATTCATAACATTGTTCTTTATTAATTGCAATGATAAAATTCTACAATTTATCATTAATTTTCATTACGTCCAGTGACTTTCTATTAAAAATTACTAGAACAGAAATTCCATCACTGCTAATTCACATTAGCGCCCATTCTTTTGTGTTTCTGCCTATATTTATTATTTTTAAATACAGGTGCGCACAGGTTTTTGTCAAAATGTTACATTTCCAAATGTATATATCACAAACAACATAATATCTACCGGTACTATAACTTAAAAATTTTCGTATAGGTACTATTTTATCATCTGTTGTGAAGAGTCGTATGAATTAGTTGTCAGTATTTTAACTTACACAAATTGTTGAGGAAACCGTAGTCTCGTTCATAACGATAGTTTATGAAATCATGTTGGAATCACAGTTATGTTTAATGTATATACTTTTATGGATATTTACAATCAATTTCGAACATTTTCGGTGAAAATATAATTTTCTTCATTTTTTTAACATTGAGTACTCATTCAAATTCTTTTAGTTTTCCTTCAGACTAGTGTCTGTAACATACATATTCATATTTGTACACAATCAGTACTTCACCGCCAATTTCTTCACAGGAGTACTCACATCTGGTATTTGAAAGTTATGCTCGATAACTGCTTTTTTGCGAAATATAAAATTCCTGATAAAGTCTACTCCCAGTTAACACTAAGTGGCGCCTAATTGTCAGCAAGACGTCCGCCTGCTGTCCGAGTTGTCAAGTGTCTACAACATGATCGTTAGCCATTAAAAAATAAGAAATTGGCCCACTGTATTTTAAAAGAAACTTCAAATACTTCGGCAATTCGTTTTCTGGTAGTTAACAGCTTAATAACTCTCCAAAGTCAACAGTCATCTGTCACGAAACCTACACCGACTTATTTAAATGATAGCGACAATTTGATAATGGACAGTTAACATCACAGTGGCTTGTTTCAAACAGCTGTTATCTGTTACAAATAATACTGGAATGCCTTCTTATTGAGCCAGGACAATTAATAGTATACGAAAGAATATTCCACACTATTAAAGTGGCCGAAAATCAAGAGGCACTACGAGCGACGTAAGTCGGCACTTGTAATGTGATTTCACTAATTTGGGCTCGGAATTAAGATGTAACTCCGAACACACAGCCAGCAGTTCGAGCACCATCCAAGCGGCAGCCTTAACGTTACAATGTCCATTCATTTGACAGCAGTTATCTGTAGTTAATGATACCAGCCTAGCCTTCGTTAAGACACTTATAATATACTGGCAAGAAGATGCTGAGCTATTAACGCCGCGGATTTCTTTACCATCAGTGCCTATCTATTACAAAATTACACAGGTTTGCTGTCTGTTTGCAAGGCGCTTATAAGATATCGTCAAAATATATTCCATACATTTAATGGTTCAGTAGCATTTTTTGACAGTGAATAAATGTTCCGTAAATAACACCGCTGCTACGACATTAAAGGATAGTTAAGATAACTTACGTCATCTATAACATTTGTGGCTATTACTGGAGTAGTGTCTTAATCCAGCCAATGGTTATTGTCGCGAAAAATATAATAGCACCCGTCATTTTAAGGATCCTCTAATCACTATATTAAAATGATAATGGATTGTTAATGGTGCAATGTCCTTTTTCCACGACTGATAAAAATCTGTTACCTATAGCCACGATGTTTTGTTTTAGTCGTATCGTAAATAATAGACGAGAAAAATAATAGTGAACTTGGCCAAATATGATTTTTTTATGGCTTCGGTGTTCAGAGCTCCGGAGGTAAAAGAGGAAATTACGTAATGATAGTTTTTACCTCAGTTCTATGGCTATTATCTCGTACAACTATACCGTATTGTTGAAGATCTAATTTGCTTGTTATTCGACTGCAACGAGCCTGAAAGCGTACACGCTCTACGGCTGACACTTGCTCACTCTCCAAGCGTACTATCGCTTCTAAGGCTTCTAAGAACGAGGCGTTCAACAGGCATCTGTCTTACTTTTTAGAACTTATGATAATTGTTTTTAAGATATTTATTTATTCTTCTAATACATACATTTATATGTATGTTTATATATACACATATAACATTATTCGCGTCTACATTACTTATTGGAACAAGCACCAATAAAATAAAGAAACTGTTCGATATTAAAAGTACAAGCTTCATTAAGGTATGTATGTGCACAGGAAATTGACATGTTGATTAAATAAACAATAACCAATTTGGAATGCCATTCCACACATCGCATCATATCAACCACTCACTGTGTGTGTTTTTGTACAACATGTATCTAAAACACATACAGACAAACTTTAACAGTTTATTCCTTAGGCGAAAATAGAAATTTTATATATGGTCCAAGGACGCATTCCTCTATGGCGCAGCATGCTATTAGTATTTCCTGTTTGCATACTTGGTAGGCAATAGCAGTTCTCTGTGAAATCAAATACTTATTGATTACCCTTAAACGACGAGATTTAGACAGTTTTTGGAACAGATGTTTCTTTTCTTATTTTGCCGAAGTTTTATAATTATGGTTACAAATAGCAAATTTTTACTGACAAGTTTTTTAAAAAATCTGTGTGGTGATGCCCCATTTAAACATGGTTAAGGTGTGTTAAATGCACAAATCCCTCACATTATTATTGATTTCCGTGACACTTTTGGTAACCAGAAATCAGTTTCTGTCAAGCAAGCCGTTTTCGAAATATCACCAAAATGTGTAATTTTTTTCAAATTTTGGAAGCGTCTGCAGCCCTCCCTATTTGACCTGGACCATGGGTTTCCTAAATGAAAGTTTACTATTTCCAACGTAGAAATAACCTGTTAAGGTTTGTCGGTTTGGTATAGGTGTACATTGTATGGATATTGGTTGTGTTTTTGGGTGTTCATATATATATATATATATATATATATATATATATATATATATATATATAGTTCACGTGCTTCTTTCGTAGAGATTCCAACTTCTTTTCCAGCTCTACCTTCTTTTCCTTCACCGCTTTACTTTCCAGAAACTTTTCCAATGGTTCAGCTACAAGCTCTTCGTTCAGGGCTAAATTTAAAGAATAGTGGTTTAATAGTATTCTACATTCATACCGTTTTTATTTGTCACTAATTCTATTATTACTAGTTTCCCTGTTGACATATGTACCGACATGATGATTCTTATAATCTCCATCTTGATCAATTGACATATTCTAAACTCGTAATAAACAGCTTAAACTTATGATGCGTTTAATGTTCTGCGATAATCATGTAGTTTTGCTGCTATAGTGTCTCCTTGATTAAAATATTTATTTATTTCGTTGCAAACATTTAAAATTTTGTTTTCATTGCTATCTACGTTATCATCTTATATCGTGTGTAATTGTCAACTGTGCTCAACTACATGCACATACCTTTCTTGTTCTGTATTCAGCATACTCTTTTTCTCGTGGACCCTAGAGTAATCATTGTTGTGAGGGTTCCAAACATAAACTTTAATAACTTTGACCATCCTACATCAGTTAGTCATCTCGCATTCCTCTTAGGTAAAATCAATATTAACTTTGAAATTCTTGTTTCTAGCTCCTTAATGAAATTCCTAATTATTTACAGAACTTAGCGATCAGCTGCAATGTTATATCTTGTTCACTGAATCCTTTCTTCATACCTAAATTTCTTAGTAATTTTATCCATTTACCTGATAAGTAGATCGAACCCGATCGTCCACTATTCGTACTAACAGCACAACATTTTATATCAGCAGAACCATGTTGGCATCTATGCGGTTTTCTGCAATGCAAAAAGTATCTTTTTTTAGGTGTCCATTGGTTCATTTTCAATATAGCAATTGTCACAGTGGTTTAATTTAATAGACAGAATGCTTATTACACATCACTTATACTAGTTACTCAACAATATGTCTCTCTGTTGTATAATTTTTGTCACCTACTTAAATTCTCGCATTGGATTGGAAATGCTAATTATATCGACCACAACTTGCAAAATATTGAAAAGAAAATCAGTGCAAAAACAAAAATAATTTTGTATGAAAATTGTTCAAACATAGTTGTATCACAAGAACGATTTTTCATTAAATATCTTAGAGCAGTATCGTTTTCTTTACTGATTTCATTCTGCATATGAGTTATAAAATGCCGAATTGCGCAAATTATCAAATATAATGATCATTTGCAGCAAATACAAGTATACAATATGAACTGATATGTTGACATACGAACTAAATGTAGCTTGTGTGTTCCAAATTTGGTGTATTTTCTACTTGAAAATTGGCAGATCTGCCCAGAGCTTCTCTGTGTTGTTAGCATTTGGAAAGCGATTTCACGTATTTGACCTCGCATATATTAAGCCAGGATCTTGTAACTCGAATAGGACAAACAAACCCTTATCGCAGATTGTCAAATTTGAGTTCATACACTGCGAAAAAGAAATGGTACTATAAAATATAATTAATTTCCCTCAAACAAATGGTACGTTCATATATGGCAGAACTAATATACATTTGGTAGAACTAAATAATATGTTTGGTGAAATATGTTTGTGCTTACCAAGCTGCATTTGTTTGAGTGAAACAATAATAATGTTTTAGGTAACAATCTTGCCATTGTCCGGTTGTTTAAAATAGGAAATAAATTAATTATTCGCCGATTTTCCTATTTCGGAGATACTATTCATGTTTATAATCATGTACTCAATGTTTTTATACAAAGTTCAATTTCTTGGCAGAGGTGGGATTTGAATCCGAAAACCTAAAATTAGAAATTTATTACCTTAACCACTAGACCAGCAGAACTGTAGAACAACAGTTGGGTTATGATAATATATAAGGGAAAGTTAACAAAATTGGGTATGTGTTTATTAAACCGATAGAAAATTAATGGGTTGCGTTTGTTACATTGTTTATTATTAATAACCATATTTTAACGAAATAATATATTGAATGAAACAAAAACATAACTAACCAAAACGAATTAGTTGCCAGCGTGTCCGACAATTTGATCACGTTATACAAACAACTGTTTGTTTAACACAACAGTGATATTACATCTTTCACGCAAACAAATGTTAAGTATGTATACGGCGAAACAAGAATATATTTGGTAGAACCGAATGACATGTTTGATCACAAATGTTTGCGCTAACCAAACTACATTTCTTTGAGAGAAACAACAACGAATGTTTCAAGTGAAAATTCAGTTTATTGCCACAAATTGTAACGAGTTCTAAGGTGTGTAGGCCTACTTGGAGGCACCGAAGGAAAAAAAAAAAAAAAACAAGCAGAACATATGGAATAAATATATGTCAGTAAAACTGATTTATTAACGAAAATTCTTAATTAGCTGACTGATTAAAAAATAACTAAATGAAAAAAGAATTAAATTAGACTGGTGAAGTAGTTACTACCACATCCTTACAACATTTAAATTAATGAAATTAGGTGATTTTATAGCTGTTGAAAAGTAGAGTTTATAGTAGGAAATTGATTGAGGTTATTATAAAATAAATATAGTCCAAGATGGTATTAATTAAAATTACAGAATTTAGACTGTTTC
>PNEQ01124116.1:59730-70613 GCA_003012365.1 Medauroidea extradentata | reverse complement strand
TTTAGAATAAACGTATCAATTATGTACTAATGCTCCTGCATAGCTTAAAATTAAAATCTCAGTGAGGTGAGCATGAGAGCCTTGATACTTTCGGACCTCTGGTCTTAAGAGGTTTGCACAGACCATACGAACGTCGGACTTTAGCTGAGAAAAGCCATTTCTCACGGCACCAAAACACTTCAAAGTCGGTGATTACCTGGTCACAGACGTAGCTGATCTCTTGACCTACTAAGACAAGCTAAAATTCCGTGTCATACCGCTTATATGGTCCCGTGGCGTCGATGGCGTCACCTTTGGCGTCGGCGCGTCGCCGGCTTGGTTGCTTTAACACTTCAGGAAAATTTGAAGTCATGGTCGAATAACTCTTCCTAAAAAGTTATTCCGACCCCTAGCCGTGACACTGCTATCTTGGCCCGCAAAAGCTAATCAAAATTAAGATGACGCTCGTGAATTTATCAGTAAAACGAGCGGACGCGAGCTGACACGTCCATTCGCGTCAGTCGCCGGGCCAAGAATTCCATTCGAAGCCTCGAAAAACTTTCAAAAACCCCGGCTATTTCTCAAGCCTAACTAGAATACTTCCAAAAACATCTGGGTTCGAGGCTAAAACGAAAGAAATGGCGATCAAACCGAAACGAAAACTAAACAAAAAGAGAAAAACCTACATTCAAAACACAACAAAAACAAAATTAAATTAAAATAAAATATTGGGTGTGAGTCCTGACCTGATAAAATAATGTAAATAACATTAAAATAGCTAACTAGGAAGAGGCAAATTAACTATCAATCTAGCCAAAGAGAAAATGTAAACATTAGGTTAAAGACTACAACAAACAGAAGTACATAAACAAACAAAATATTTAGGTTAAGTTTAAAAACATAAACAAATAAAATAAATAAGCTATCATTCTATAGCGAAATGCTATAAAATATAGGCTGAGACAACTAACTGCGACTTGGTTATGCCAACAAAATATTATTTAACTGAAACAAATATGTTCAACCATATTACCTGGTTACAGTAAAAAAATTTGTATGTTTTTTGTAAACAAGGTGTTTTTAAGTGAAACATCGAATGTTTCAGTAAAACACATATTCCTCAAACAAATATATTTTGTTATGGGAACAATTTCTTTCTCTCAGTGTACGCAAAGAGTGACAATTTACGTATCATAAAATATATGTTGTAATAAACTTTTAGTCAATAAAATTTATGTAGATGTGTAATATATGTAATCAAATAACGGTTATTATAATTTTGTACTAGCTGCCCTGAAATGCATTCCAAAGCCCATGACATTTTTTGGAACTACATTCTGTCCCTATTACCCATCTCACCACCCTCACCCTTTCCAAACAAAAGTTACAATTTTTGTCAGAAATCTTCGTGGGCGCACGTACAGTGACTCACCAAAGATGCATCACAACCAAATGTTTTGTATTGAAATGCTTAGAAGAAGTACTAACAAAAATAATATAACGTATTAAACTATAAGAATAGGCTACACGTAGTAACAAAAACATATAAGTTGGCAAGGGACGAAGCTCGTGACGTCCGAACAGATTGCATGCAAAGAAGTCATCTGCGTTTGCAAAAAATAATCACATGTCTGCTAAACGACCTAGTGGAGGACTGCTATGAATTATGAGTGATTTTACCCTAATATTAATAAAATTGTTCTTTATTAATTGCGATATTAATTTCTAAAATTTATCATTAATTTTCTTTACGTCCAGTGACTTCCTAATAAAAATTACTGGAACAGAAATTCCATCACTGCTAATTCACATTAGCGCCCACTCTTTTGTGTTTCTGCCTATATATTTTTTTTAAATACAGGTGCGCACAAGTTTTTGGCAAAATGTTACATTTCAAAACGTATATATATCGCAAACAACTTAATATCTACCGGTACTATAACTTAAAATTTTTCGTATAGGTACTATTTTATCATCTGATGTGAAGATTCGTATGGATTAGTTGCCAGTATTTTAACTTACACAAATTGTTGAGGAAGCCGTTGTCTCGTTCATAACGATAGTTTATGAAATCATGTTGGAATCACATATATGTTTAATGCATATTCTTATATGGATATTTACAATCAATTTCGAACGTTTTCGGTGAAAATACAGTGTTCTTTATTTTTTAACATTGAGTTTTCATTCAAATTCTTTTAGATTTCCTTCAGACAAGTTTCTGTAACATACATATTCATATTTGTACACAATCAGTACTTCACTGCCAATTTCTTCACAGGAGTACTCACATCTGGTATTTGAAAGTTATGCTCGATAACTGCTCTTTGCAAAAGATAATCTTGATTACTGATAATGTCTACTCCCAGTAAACACTAAAAGGCGGCTAAATGTAAGCAAGACATCCGCCTGCTGTCCGAGTTGTCAAGTGTCTGCAACATGATCGTTAGTGATCATGAGTAAAAAATTGGTCCACTGTATTTTAAAAGAAACTTAATACTTCGACAATTCGATTTCTGGTAGTTAACAGCTTGGTAACTCTCTACAGTCAACAGTCATCTATCACGAAACCTACTCCGACTCACTTAAATGAAGCGACAAGTTGATAATGGACAGTTAACATCACAGTGGCTTGTTTTCAAACAGCGGTTATCTGTAACAAATAATACTGGAATGCCTTCTTATTGAGCCAGATTAGTTAATAGTATACGAAAGAATATTCCACACTATTAAAGTGGCCGAAAATCAAGAGGCGCTACGAGCGACGTAAGTCGGCACTTGTATTGTGATTTCACTAATCTGGGCTCAGATATAATATGTAACTCCGAACACACAGCCAGCAGTTCGAGCACCATCCAAGCGGCAGCCTTAATGTTACAATGTCCATTCATTTGACAGCAGTTATCTGTAGCTAATGATACCAGCCTAGCCTTCGTTAAGACACTTATAATATACTGGCAAGAGGATGCTGGGCTGTTAACGCCGCGGAGTTCTTTACCATCAGTGCCTATCTATTGCAAAATTACACTGGCTTGCTGTCTGTTGGCAAGGCACTTATAAGATATCGTCAAAATATATTCCATACATTTAATGGTTCAGTACCATTTTTTAGACAGTGAATAAATGTTCCGTAAAAAACAACGCTGCTACGACATTAAAGGATAGTTAAGATAACTTACGTCATCTATAACATTTCTGGCTATTACTGGAGTAGTGTCTTACTCCAGCCAATGGTTATTGTCGCGAAAATTATAATAGCCCTCGTCATTTTAAGGAACCTCGAGTCACTATATTAAAATGATAATGGATTGTCGATTGTGCAATGTCCTTTTTCCACGAATGATAAAAATCTGTTATATATAGTCGCGATGTTTTGTTTTAGTCCTATTGTATATCATAGACGAGAGAAATAATAGTGAACTTGGCCAAACATGGTTTTTTAGGGCTTCGGTGCTTAGAGCTCTGGAGGTAAAAGAGGAAATTATGTAATGAAGGTTTGTAACTTAGTTCTATGGCTACTATCTCGTACAACTATATCGTATTGTTGTAGATCTAATTTGCTTGTTATTCGACTGCAACGAGCCTGAAAGTGTACAGGCTCTTCAGCTGACACTTGCTCACTCTCCAAGCGCATTATCGCTTCTAAGACTTCTAAGAACGAGGCGTTCAACAGGCATCTGTCTTACTTTTTAAAACTTATGATAATTGTTGTTTTTAAGATTTCTTTTTTATTCTTCTAATATATAAATATATATATAACATTATTCGCGTCTACATTACTTATTGGAACAAGCACCAATAAAATAAAGAAACTGTTCAATATTAAGAGTACAAGCTTCATTAAGGTATGTATGTGCACAGGAAATTGACAGGTTGATTAAATAATCAATAACCAATTTGGGATGCCGTTCAACACATTGCATCATATCAACTACTCACTGTGTGTGTTTTTGTACAACATGTATCTAAAACACATACAGACAAACTTTAACAGGTTATTCCTTAGGCGGAAATATAAATTTTATATATGGTCCAAGGACACATTCCACTATGGCGCAGCATGCTATTAGTATTTCCTGTTTGCATACTCGGTGGGCAATAGCAGTTTTCTGTGAAATCAAATAGTTAATGATTACTCTTAAACAACGTGATTTAGACAGTTTTTGCAACATACGTTTCTTTTCTTATTTAGCGGAAGTTTTATAATTTTGGTTAACAAATAGCTAATATTTACTGACAAGTTTATTAAAAATCAGTGTGGTGATACCCCATTTAAACATATTTAAGGTGTGTTAAATGCACAAATCCCTCACATTATTGATTTCCGTGACAATTTTGGTAACCAGAAATCGGTTACTGTCAAACAAGCAGTTTTCGAAATATCACCAAAATGTGTAGTTTTATTTTTTTATTTATTTATTTTTTTTCAAATTTTGGAAGCGTCTGCAGCCCTACCTATTTGACCTGGACTATGGGTATCCTAAATCAAAGTTTCTATTTCCACCGTAGAAGTAACCTGTTAAGGTTTGTCGGTTTGTTATAGATACAAATTGTATGGATATTGTTTTTTTTTTGTGTGCATTTATATATATATATATATATATATATATATATATCCTTCACGTGCTTCTTCCGTAGAGATTCCAACATCTTTTCCAGATCTACCGTCTTTCCTTATTTTCCTTCACCGCTTTACTTTCCAGGAACTTGTCCAATGGTTCAGCTACAAGCTCTTCGTTCAGGGCTAAAATGAAAGAATTGTTATTTAATAGTATTTTACATTCATACAGTTTTTATTTGTCACTATTTTTATTATTACTAGTTTCCCTGTAGACATATGTACCGACATGATGATTCTTATAATCTCCTGCTTGAACAATTGACATATATATTCTTAACTCGTAATAAACTGTTAAAAATTTATGATGCATTTAATGTTCTGCGATAATCACATAGTTTTGCTGCTATAGCGTCTCCTTGATAATAATATTTATTTATTTCGTTTCAAACTTTTAAAAATTGTTTTGCATTGCTATCTATTTAATCATCTTGTATCGTGTGTAATTGTTAACTGTTCTCAACTACATGCATATATCTTTCTTGTACCGTATTCAACATACTTGTTATCTCGTGGACCCTAGCATAATCATTGTTGTGAGGGTTCCAAACATAAACTTTAATAACTTTGAACATCCTACATCAGTTAGTCATCTCGCATTCCTCTAAGGTAAAATCAATACTAACTTTGAAATTCTTGTTTCTAGCCCCTCAGCCAATTTCCTAATAATTTACAGAACTTAGCGATCAGCTGCAATGTTATATCTTGTTCACTGAATCCTTTTTTCATACCTAAATTTCTTAGTAAT
Source organism: Medauroidea extradentata (assembly GCA_003012365.1). Classification (NCBI taxonomy): domain Eukaryota; kingdom Metazoa; phylum Arthropoda; class Insecta; order Phasmatodea; family Phasmatidae; genus Medauroidea; species Medauroidea extradentata. The sequence continues at coordinate 65,268 of PNEQ01124116.1, read as the reverse complement.
TTTATTCATTTACCTTATAAGTAGATCGAACCCGATCGTCCACTATTCGTACTAACAGCACAACATTTTATATCAGCAGAACCATGTTGGCATCTATGCTGTTTTCTGCAATGCAAAAAGTATCCTTTTTTAGGTGTCCCTGGTTCATTTTTAATATAGTAATTGTCACAGTGATGTATTTAATAGACAGAATGCTTATTACACGTCACTTATACTAGTTACTCAACAATATGTCTCCCTGTTATACAATTTTTGTCACTTACTTTAACTCTCACATGGGAATGCAATATGCAAATTATATCGACCACCATCTGTAAATCAGATCTTTGTCATAAAATATCTCGATAGTTCCCATACATCGTTTCAAACATTACTTTAGTTTTATTCATCACGACATTTTAGAAGTACTTTCTGCAACAATTTCCTCAACTTCATCTATATAATTTATATAATTTATTTCACTTGTGTCATTAAAATTTTGGCGTGATGTGGAATACATATCACTATCATCAGAATCACTGTCTGAATTGCCTTGCATTTGAGCCCTATCGTCATCACGATTATGAACATTTTTATTGTTTACAGCATTGCAATTTACCTTATTTTCCCTTTTTCGTATTTTGAAACCTCTCTCAATTCTATGTTTATTCCGGAGTTATCAAGTCACCATATCCTGCGTCTCCCTTGGACAATTTTAATCTATCGTTGTGTTTTCACTTTTCTCTTATCCAGTAAAATCAAATACATGGTGTCACAAATTACACAACACTTTGTGAGGACTAGTCCAGTATTTATGAAACATCGACACTTTTTCTTTCTTAACACCGGGTGTGTATAAAAATATGTAATCACCTTCCTCAATATTTAACTATTTAGATTTCCTGCCATAATATTCTTTCTGCTTCTCAGAAACTAAATTCTTCCTCTCTCTAGCTATTTAAAACTTCCGCAAATTTTTCTCATAACCCTTCTACATTTTATTCTGCAGCATCGCCCCTCTGAATTGCCTTCCCTTCCGGACAACTAAGGTGCCGTAAGGTTGGTTTTACTGCAGTATTACCTTTAAAGATTTGCATCTCCCTGACAAACGAGGCCTCTAAGAGCGGTAACCTAATGTTTTTCCATACAACATTTATGTGTACTGTATCCAGTTACAGAACATGGCATCATTCTACATGTATGAACAGTATAAGAGAGTTATTTTCCCCAAATATTCCTACATGGGATCTCATATCTGCTAATGTTCTGTGTGACCACTTAACTCAATCATTACTTTAAGGTCGAAATGGTTTCATCTGTAACTTTTAATTCTTAACAATTTACATATTTCTAACACTAAATATATAATTTTATCTGTAAGTAAATTCTCTTGACAACATTGTTTTTTTAAACTATTTTTAAAATTGTTCGTTACAATCACAGCAATCTGATCTGGTATCTGAACTGATAGAATATATCTTGTTACATAATCCGTAAATACTTTGGGGCAGTGTTAGACAATGGTATTGTATTTTAAGTTTTTTAGCCATAATTTTTATTGAAATGTATTATCAAAATTTTCTATTCACCACAGCATAGAATATGGTCTCGGCATTAATAATGTAAATATTCATTATTTTGCCATGCAGAGTAATTGCAAGACAATTTTACGTTAACTTTAAAGAATTCTCTTGCTATGATTCCACATGACAAAATAATGAATTACTGCATTATTATTTAAATCAAGAAGTTTACCAAGAATGTAATGAATGGTTTAACAAAGATAGAATTTAGATAACACAATTTGAAAATACTTTATGGCCAAAAACTGAAGTAAGAATAACATTGTCTAACACTCCCCCTTAACACACATTTATTTCCACTCTCACTTATTGGTAATGGACCCAGAATATCTAATGACTCTAACTGAAATGGACATGTAACTTCTGTCAATGAACCTATTGAAGCTCTGTGTTGTTCTAATATTTTTCCTAAATTTACAATCTTCACTTTTTAAAATTATTCTTCTATATCTTACTTTCAGCTGGGCTACCAGTGTACAGTGCTAAGTAAATTATGATAACACATTATACCTTGTTAAGCTTAAAATGGAGTTATGTGGCCATGCCACATTACTTACGAATCAAGGTCTTTTGGTTTCACAACTAAATTTTTATGCTTTTTTTTTTGGAAAATTCGTTTCTCATATGTGAGATATTCATCTCTATCCTCTCTAAGTATATCCTGACAAACTTTGTCACTTAGTTTGCAATGACATCACTTGAAATAATGCTTCCGCCCATTCGACATATAGTCTGCATTAAGTTGCTTTTTACTGGTTTATAAATTATTTCATATTAACATTCCGAAAGTCTAAGTCCAATCTAGTTAATATATTGTTCGGAGTTTTAAATTTATTTGCCGATTCAGCACAGCATGATCCTCAAGAACAATGAATTTTCTTTGATACAAACATGCACAAAAATAAATTTTTGCTAAAAACTATTGGCACACAACTTTTTTTCGGTAGTGCTGTAATTTAATTATGCTGCATTTAACAGCACGCTGGCATATGCAAATGTTTCTCCTGTTCATCTCTCGATTAAGATAAAAAAACGCTACTAGCAAAATTACTAGCATCTGTACTTACTATAAATTGTTGTAAGAAATCTGTGTAGGCCTATATTAAAATTGAATAAGACTCTAATTTTACCTTGAAATGCTAAAATGCCCCTTCCTGTTCTGAACTTCAATTAAATGGTTCATCATTCTTTGTCAGATAAGTTAAAGGTTTTTTCCAATACTGCACAGTTCAGAACAAATTATTTACAATACTGGAACATGCCTATTACTGATCTCAATACATATACAATCTTTGTTTTAGGAACTCATTCACTGCACGACAGTGACAATCGATCTTATTCTGCGACCCATATTTTACATACTTGCGGAAACAATTGGAATACATTTTTTAGATAGTCCTTTTCTCACCATTTTGCGCACATCTGCAACATGCGACAAGTATTAGAATCCATATTACACAACTTGCACATAAATTACTTTACAGAAAGCGTCGTGTCTGCAAGTTTTTGTTCTCTAGTCGTCGGTACTGGTCTCACACTTTCCTTGAAATGTGAAGGATACTTTTTTTATAGTATACTAGCAGTCCCCCACGGCTTTGCTCGCGAGTATTATTCGCAACTGCTGGTAATATTTACTTTAATTGAAGAACCCATTTGTACTCAAGATTGGCACTTCAGTCAACAAATGTTAGAATGTCCAAGCGGCTAGTTCTGCAGCAGGATAAGTAGCTATAGCTGTCCACGCGAAAAGCAGTCTTAAATTTGTCCCTGACATTAACGGCGACTTCGTCTGGACCTTATTTATAACTTTGCCAATTTGACGCTGTGGGTTAGTTACAGACACCTAAGGTAAGAAGTGAATCGAATGAAAAACATCTTATTTATCCTGTATACATCCATTGGTGACGGTGCCCTCAATTATATATTTTCAACATATTCACTGGAACTTTATTGCTATTACAAAGTTTCAGTGGGTATAGGTTTCACGGAAACGTATTTGGCACAGCAAACTTAATATTAGTTAGATGATATATCGTCGTTTTACTGCCAAAAGTGACCCAGTCAAAATGAGATAAAATGATAAAAATGCTAGGAATATGTATATATTGTTCACGAACAATTGCCCAAGTTTTAAGTATATTCGTCATTTCGTACTGTTGCGTCACAGTGTAGAAACGTACCACATTTTCGTTAATATCTACAATTTAATAGTATTTTTAAACAAAATAACATTTATGACTTAATCACTTTTGACAACATACCGACGATATGTCAGCTGATGTTGTAGAGGAACCAAAGTGGAAAGCGAACTGCAATTTTACTTCTTTTAAACTACTACGTGTAAATTGCACTAATTCCATCTGCCTTGTAGTTATTGTGTGTCAGAATGGAACGTTCGCACGTAGCTTTTAATGTAATTCGAGCCCAGAAACTGCCGGAATTTAGACCTGAGTAACAAACAACTGCGTCATGTAACGTCGAAATAATTCATGAAAATAAAATTTTATAAAAAAAAATAAAATATCTGTGTCCTGGGCTCATAGAGGTTGTACAACACCACGTCTCGATAGGTTACTGTAGAGTGAAACTCCTGTATAGGTTGTTTCTCGCTGCTCGTTCCTGCTTTTCGGATCGTCTGCCTTGAATATTGAACAACTTAGTTTTATTCTTAATAATCACGTTTCTTACAAAGAAAAAAAATACATACATATTTTTTTAAATATTTACGTAAGCATCACTCTGACGCGAACAACACCTTAATATCGCTACTGGTTAGATAGATATCGTGGGTTGATGGAAAAAAAATTTTGTGCTTTTTCACCCTTTCGGGTGTCGAATTACGAAATATTTTATATTTACATCTTAGAAATTTGTATAAGTATCCAACTGAAGTGTAAATCACATCGCTAGCCCGTTCAGTCGAATCAAAATCGATCATTCACTAAATAAACACATGTCACCCCTGCACAGTATTGAGAAATCGAATTTCGAAAAATCTGAAAACTGTTTTGCGATAATTTCTGTAATCATCATCCTGAAGCAAAAATTAATTGTATATCTCGACGGGTTCGATAGATATCGAGGATTTTTCTAAAACACATTCAAGGTCTTTTCACCCCCTAAGAGAGGAAATTTCGAAAAACCCTTTAATCACGTTTTATAATACTTTATTGGTATCTCGTGGACGTAAAACACACAACATTAGCCCGCTGGGTTCAAGATATATTGACGATTAATTGAAAACGCTTTTCACCACTTTTCACCCCTTTTCACGTCCTTAGGTGGCGAATTTCGAAAATTCCTGAAACTACTTTTTAGGTATTTGAGTAAGCAACAATCCTAAACAAAAATCACGTCGCGGTATAAAAAGCTATGGGATCGATATATATCGAATGTGAGTCGAAAACTCATACTACCCCTTTTTTAAACAAGTTTAGGGCCGAATTCAGAAAATATATTTTAAATGGCACTTGGAATATTTACAAAAGCACCAATTTAAAGCAAAGAGCACTTCGATATCTAGATTGATTCGATAGATATGGAAGGATAATCGAAAACACAGTTCACGTATTTTCACCCCTTTAAATAAAGAATTTCGAAACGTCTTTGAGTCCTGTCATAGACATTTGTAAAAGTAACCAATTAAAGTTAAAATCACGACGATAGCCAATTGTGTTTCAAAGATATAGACGATTCATGAAAAACACATTTTGCCCTTTTTACTGTCTGGGGGTCGAATTTAAAAAAAAAACTAAAACTACTTTTTGGGTATTTACGTAAGCAATATTTTGAAGTGAATATCAACTCTCTATCCCGAAGGGTTCGATAGATATCGATAGTTGATTGGAAACACATTTAAGGTCTTTTCACCCCCTTAAATGTTGAACTTCGAAAAATCCTTAAAATGGCTAATATGCATTTTTACGAGTGTCCTATTAAAGTAAAAATCACGACGATTGGCCGTCGGGTTCGAGCT
>PNEQ01124116.1:0-59630 GCA_003012365.1 Medauroidea extradentata | reverse complement strand
GTTTCACCCCTTTTCACCCACTTAGAGGTCGAATTTCGAAAAATCTCGTCTTAGTGCTCGCCTACGACCTGAGGGGAACCCCCACAAAAAATTTCACGATTCTAGGTCCAGTGGTTTGGGCTGCAGTTTGATATATCAGTCAGTCAGTCAGTCAGTCAATCAGTCAGTCAGTCAGCTTTAATTTTTATATATAGAGATGACTCACCAGTGTTGAACCCTTACTAGGTATGTTGCAACATGTAGAATCGATTCTTCGGAACCCGCTTAATGGAGTCGATAAAGTCGACTACTTTTCATTCTTTCTGCATAACCTGCACTGGATATAGAAGAAGGTTGTTGTGAATTATTTCCACAGTGAAAATAAAACCTGTGTAGTGTGCACTACACCTTGCGGTTTGTGTGAATATGCATACTGCTATTGGGTGTTCTACTTTTTTTTCAGATCCCATGATTCATGCAATGGTAGGTCTGTTATAAGTCGAAGCTTCGAATTCTGTGAATTTGTGTAGTTATTACAATTTCTATTAACTTAACACACAACATGGTTAATGGGTACCCACTTTATATATGAAGTACAGGCAAAAGTGAACGCAATATATTTTGCATTTTTTTCCGAACTGCTGAACTTATAGTAACACTGACCTCTGGATGTTAAATGACTGATAAAAACTTCGTACACACAGTCTAATAACACTAAGTGATAAGGTCGAACTTTGAGTAGCACACAAGACACACAGTAACTGGCTGAAGTTTCCTGCTTTGAAAAGTTTATATTCTACTGGCCCCAGCTTGTTCTATTAATTTGATTTAAACTATGTGTATTGGCTATCGTCGGATCAAGCATTGCCTGATTCCCATCTTAAACATTCATCAGCTTATAACACTTCTTATGAATTTGTCAATCTTAAAATGCAAAATATATTTAAGTATGATGGAGATTTCGTTTATTTATTCCGCTTTACAATTTGGGCCTCTAGGAAATATAATGATTGTTGAAATTTTACTCTAGAAAATTGTACAAATATAATTTATTCTCCTATATAGTCGGTATTACTATAAATTTTCTGAAGTAAATTGTTGCTACGTACAACATGTAAATACATTGATGTCTCAATTAAAATACTCATCATTATAACATTACTTATTTTATTAAAACAATAAATATCTCATTACTTGGTTGTCTGTACATATTAAAATTGTGTACATTTCAATTGTTGAACCCTTTGGAATTACATGCCTTTTGTTTTCTTGAAGTTTTTGATTTACAAAGTATAATATTTCTTTGTACATCTTAACCTACGTTATTGTCTTACATTACAGTACTATCAACATGAAATATGTTCACTAAGTCATTACTCCAAAAAATTACTATTTAACTGCCTATTACAATAAAATTAATTATTTTTACTAGCCCTCTGAATATGCAACATAAATTTTTTACTATACATTTGAATAGAACTTATTTTATATCAATACACACAAGAACGAATTATATTTCAAGTGTAAAATCTGCTAAATTCAACTAATTACTCTCAATATCTTTATTGTCATCTCAGTATAAACTTGATTAATACATTAAAATAACTTCACTTATTATTTATTACTAATTGCAAAAGGTTTGTTAATACTAGAGTGCCTACTGTTCTCCATACGAATCTTTTGTTTGTATATTTCAATAAATAACATTAGCGCTCGGGACTGTTTCCACTTGCACTTTCTTGCCTCTGTTCCTCTCTGTCTCGTTCTTCTCGACGTCGCTGTATCTCTTGATAGTACAACATGTTGACATCGACGTCTGCTTCTCTCTTCTTTTTCCAGTTCACATACTCTCTGTAACACTGATGAATTTTGTATGCGCTATTTGGGGTATTCTTGTATGCTAATAATGCATACAGAATCCATTCATCCCAGTTTTAACGAAGTGAGTTATCGTTATTGGAAACGTCTGATGACTATGCTCTACCTGACCATTGCTATCTTGTTTGTAGGAGGAAATTGGGGAAATACCGCACACTTAAAGGAATAATGCTATGAATTCAAAATTTTTGTTTATTTTAAAACGTATTGACTAATTACACGAACCTACATATGCACCTTGCATCTGTATAATATAATTAGAAAAATCTAATAAGTATCTTTATAGTTTACAACAAAACAAAATGATGCACTTGTGTGGTATTTTCCACCCCATGGGGTGAAACCGTACACACCATGGGGCAATGCCGCACAATGTATAGTTTTGTACAAGCACCACACAATTAACTAACCAGCGACTATTTAGCATAAATTAGCATAAATTAAACAATCCATTTAATGTTTCCTTTATATTTAGACTTTTTCGGAACAATATAAAATAGAGACATGTATATTGGGCCAGAAAATTTCACATAAGAATGAATCATTTCTACATAATTACATATTATTAATTTTTTTATGTTGTCCACTCATAGTCCAACACATCGATTAAGTTTTGCAAAAATCACAAAACAAGAAGTTTCGCTGTGTCAGATGCACTACAGTCAGCATGTACACACAATTTCTTGTTTCTGTCAAACTCCCCACAAAACGTGCAAGTATCACACGAATCAGGTGCACATTGGTGAAATTAATGGTCAAGATCGTCAACATCACTGTCATAGCTTAAATGTGTAAAAGAAACTGCGTCACTTGCTGCAGCTGGCAGTGTCGAAAAGTTTCTTCTTTGGACCAAACTTGCTTATTTTCTCACATTTCTTTACTGTCTTCTCGAGCATCAATTTCTCATTTCTGGTGCCAACATGCTGGTCAGGATTCGCTTATCTTTTCTTAGCTTTTGGGTTGGGATTTTTGTTCTTTGCTTCTTTATTCTTCATAGCTTCTTCAAGTATGACTTTAGTTGGAGTCGCAGTGAAAATTCCCGAATGATGCTTAGACCGATGTGTTTCCCTAGAAGGACCAGCTGTAGGGCAAAGACAAGGAATGGAATTTATGTCTGAAAACCTAATGGAAAGTGCAGTTGTAGGCCAATCCCTTTCAGTAGGCTTATTGAAAGTTTGCTGATGATCTTCAGCATTTCCACTCGATTCATTAACACCATTTTCTTCCTGAATGTTTTGGTTGTCACTCACTGTAACCCTATGATCACGACTATTCTCGATTTCACTTTCGATCTCTGTAATATCATCAAAAACCATTACAAGGTCAGGCCTAGGACTCTAACTTATCTGAGGGGTAGGGAATGCAATATCATATTTAGTGAATTTGTCAAGATTTATAGGATAAATTCCTTCTGCAGAGAATCCAGAAACACCTTTCCCAATAGTCACGAACCTCATAAATGCTTTGTTGAACAGCATTGTAACATCTTCTGCCCTTATCCTTTGGAATGCTTTTCCCTTAATAAACAAGTCACAGTCACTGTTGTAGTCATTTTTTAAGGAACCAAAGAAAGTTAAGTCCAATCGATGGAGACGATGCGAGGTGTGAGGAGGAATTGTTATCATAGCACTACCATGATTTCGACAGAAATTAAACGCATTTAATGAAGTTGTGGTTATCGGTAATCACCAGCACTGGGTCTTCTTTTGTTGGTTTCGCATGTGCTTGAAAATATTCCAGCCATTTAATGAAAAGATCTTAGGTGATCCATCCATTTTTAGAGCAGTCATAAATTGCCTCTTCAGCACCATCCTTGTTCAAATTCGGCCTCATCCTCACTCTTGGGAAAATAAATATGGGTGGTATGTATGACCAACTTGCACTTATTATCCATGCACACAGTTATGTTTTTGCCTCATTATTGGCTTCTTAGTGATGTAATTTTTTTTGTCCTTTGGGTGCCAAAAATGTACTTGGAGTCTGAACAACATACATTCCTGTCTCTTCCATATTGTATATTCTTGATCCCTGATTTGTGTGTCGTTTTCAAGATTTGAAGTAAATTCTTTTACAGCAGCTTCACTGAACTTAACTACTCTATTCAAACTTGTTGCTCCTGGCTTGTGAAGGATGACTTGTGGATTTCACTTAAGAAACCCATGAAGCCAATCTTTTCCAGCTGTTCGAGAACTTGCATTAAAATAATTCCGAATATAATTTTTCTCGGCTAATTGGAAAGCATTTCGGCGCAAATCTACAGGCATGATTCCATGAAACATTCTAGCCATCGTGATTATATGATTGGTTAATTCCTTTTCCTGTGCTTTTGAGAAGATGTAGTTTCTACCTAACCTAGCTTCATGAGACTGTATAGATTCATACCGATCACTTAGGGTGGATACAAGAATCCCAAAAGATCTTGCTGCTTCCCTTAGCCTTCAACACATTGCATTCAAAGCCTCCTTCATAACCTCTGCAGTCCATTTCGCTTTATTTGTGGTTCTCACTCTATTCCTCGCCATCTGTTAAAATACATATAGTCCTATAATCTATGTCACATTGTATTATAATATACAGCTTTATGAAAACAAATCCTTACAGTCGGCCTAACTGCACCAAGCAAATTGTCTTATAAGACCATGCCAGGTAGTTTTATAAGAGCCTTGAAAATATTTATACATCAAAATTATCGAAAATTTTGTTGCGAAAATAGATTAAAAACGAGCAAAAATTTTAGTTTGCGTACAGTGTCACATTTTGCAATACGACTACACTGAATTGAGCATTGTATGAATACACACGATATATTTTTTATGAATTCGGTAAAAAATTAGTTTTTTTACCAATGTGAAAAAAACTACCAAGCGAGGCCTTAGGCTTAATGGTAACACATTTGACACACATTCATATGGAGTATGATTTTATCACCGTTCTGGCCTCTCTGATTTCAATTTTAATTGTTTTCCCGATGTCACTCTAGGCTTCTTCGCCCTTTGGCTGTGACCAGATCCTATTATATCTCCAATTGTTGAAAATTGGAGACCTTCATTTTCCCTCGACATCCACGGCCAAATGCTTCGACCAAATTTCTCTATCGTGGCTCTTTACTGTCTTGGCGGCAAACCACCCTCCCAGTCCAGCTGTCTCGAGGGGGGTGGGGGCTCCGGCCAATCAGTGTCAAGCATCCTTCAAAGCTCCTCCCTCAGAGAACAGATTCCTTCTCAATACACTTCACGTTCTTTTATTTTCAAATTGCATTTTTCATCTACAATTACATATTTTAAATAAATCCCTAAAATTGCACGTTACATAATACCCTCGAGAAATGATTGGGACCTGAACACGAAGTTGAATGGTTTCAAACATTTCTAAGCCACCTTCTTGAGACTTATCTCTTTATTATTGTCTTAAGGAACAAAGTAAAATAGCAAACAACTTAAATAAATAAAAATTTCAATACTGACTTAATGTCTAATTTGTGATCATTATGTTCCTATCTCAACCAACTTACTACCATACAGTTACATAAAAAAAATACATACACTATTACCAATATTTAAATGCTATGTTACAAGTACAAAATGACAAGGAGATTTTTTAAAGTTCATTTGTTAATGGAATGTCACACGTTTTAAATTTTGTCTACCATTCATGACGAAAAAAAATCCCAATAAAACATGTGTATGTACACTGTTGCAACTATCTTCATTCCCGTGTCCTAACCGAGAATCTGTCCCCTTTTTTTGTGTACTTTTTTGTCGCACTTTATACACCACATGGTCGAGCAAGCTAAGCCCTACTTTCACATTCCTATTGGCATGTCTCTGTGGGCGGTCGGACAGCGAAAATGGTCACAGCAGCTGGCACCATCCGCCATGTTCCAAACTTCAATACATAATAGGCCCCCATCCCCCACAAACAAGGCTGTAAAGCTAGCACCCTACAAGCTATATTTACTCCCAAGGATAATAGAGATTGTATAAACTCCTCACCCCCTCGCACAACAGGAACCGTTTCTCTCGCCTGCCGCCGAGTTTTCCTTTCCAGGCAGAAATCCCTGATGTCATAAAATCTCTTTGACAAGCTCTTGCCGTTCTTGGCGCTTGACAAAAGGGAGGGTGCACTGAAACTCCCCACGGTGCCCCTCCGAAAACATTCCTACCCTGAAAGTTACACAACATGGCACTTGTGACTACGATGCAACACACACTATTTTTTGTTCGTAATACCGCCTCAGTTTGTCAATATTGAATATTCCTTGTATCTTATCGGAGTCAGTGTCCCTAAGCTCGTATGCACTTATCCCTACACTTCGTGCTACCCTATATGGTCCATGAAAGATGTTTGCTGCTCTCCTAATTTTTTTAGAGCTTTTGAAGACAAAGTCACAAACTTGGCCATAATCCAATCCCCTATACTAAGAGTATCTGGTTGCCTTATGCCAGTTCTGCGCTGCCTCCACGCTCTCTCTTTCTCCATTGTTTGTATAGCCCGGTCTATGTTCCTGGCGGCGTTCACTGGTGGCTGCACTGGAAATGAAATAATTTTTTCTATCCACCTTGGTGGTTTCTCATCCCACTTCAACTCGTACGGCGTCACCACAGTAGCCTCAGAAACAGTCCAATTGATGCAATTTTCAATATCTCCTAAATACATCGGCCAGCTGGCATGACTTTTCTGACAACACAAACTTAACATGCAGTTCAACTCACACATGACATGTTCCACAGGATTCCCTGCTGGCCGGTAAAGGGAGACTTTACTAACCCTTATCCCTTTCTCACTCATCTTCTCGTTCCATATACGTCCCATAAACACACTACCATTGTCAGTCAGGACCCATCGCAGCACACCCACGTCCTTACAGTAGTGTGTATCTAACTTCGCGGTGACTACCTTGGCCACTGCATGCCGAATTGGGTACAGTTTGACGTACTTGGAAAACACGTCTAATATGATGACGATATTCTGGAAACCTCTGCGGCCCAACACCAACGGCCCGTGAAGATCTTTCAGTAGCTCGCACACCTCCTACTATTCCCCGGAGCGGATGCGTCAAGTGTTTCGTATTCTGGCTGATCACACATCTGCGTATCTTATGTCGGATCTGTCGGCATATGTGGGAAATAACAGTGTTCTTGTATCGCCGCGATCGTTTTTCTCGAACCGTTATGTCCCAGCCTCTCGTGATATTCTAAGACAAATTTCTCTACCATATCAGATGGTACCCATACCTGCCAGCGTCCTTCTGGCGATAGTCTAATGACCACATCCTCTAGAACTACAAACTTACCATGAATGGGATGTGTTTCATCTCTCTTACCTAGTTCTCCTTTAATCGTAACAATCGCTGGGTCGGTTCCCTGGTGGCCAATTATTTCCTTCCTCAACTTTTTATTTGCTTGTTGCAGAAATTTCTGCACTTTGAAGACGTAGAACTCTTTATGACCACTGTTTGTGATCATGGCCGTGTCGTGAGGGTATCGCGAGAGCGTATCAGCTACAAGTTGTGATGGGGGCCAGTAGCATACATCCAGATCGTAGCCTTGCAAGGTCAGCACCCACCTGGTTATCCACCCATGAAGCAGCCAGAATTTATTCATGTAGATCAATGCTTTGTGATCAGTTTGTATGATTGTCCGCCGTCCGTGAATGATATATCGGAACTTTTGGCAACTGTATACTTATGAGAGCAGTTCCTTTTCTGTGATAGACATGTTTTGCTCCGAATCCGTTAAGCTACGGCTAGCGTATGCAATTGGACGGGGTCGCCCTTCGTCGTCTACCTGGTACAAAACAGAACCGACCGCAACCCCGGATGAATGGCAGGATATGACACAATCGCAGGTCCAATCTGTATTGTGCAGTAACGGCGCAGTTCGTAACTTTTCTCAAATGGTGTCCTACGCCGCCTGCTCCGTCTCGATCCACTGCCATCGAGTGTTCTTTTTTAGGAGGACCTGCATCGGTGCTATTAGGTCTGCATAGTCTTGTATGAACTTACGATTATAATTCAACACCCCCAAATACTTCTGTAGTTGTTTTCGGCTCCGCTGTGTTGGCAGTTCAGAAATCGCGCTAATCCTTTCTGGGTACATACACACCCCTTCCTTATTCACACAGTGGCCTAAAAACTGTATTTCATTTTGTCCAAATGTCGACTTATCGCGGTTTAATGTCATTCCTCCTTGCTCTAGCCGCATCAAAACTTGTTCAAGAAGGTTTACATGTTCGTTCCATGTCGGGGACCCGATGAGAATGTCGTCTACGTACACAGTCCCATGTGTCTTTATTTCTGGCCCTATCACCGACTCTAATGCTTTCATAAATTGGCAAACACTTAAGTTGATACCAAATGGCAGGCGTTAAAACTGATACTCACGTCCGCCATATTGGAACACAGTGTATTTCCTTGACTCTGGGTGCAATGGCACTTGCAAATACAATGCCACTAATTCAAGACGAGAAAAATACTCACACCTAGCGAACCTTTGTAACAATTCGTCAACTGGTGCTGGCGATTCTCACTCGGGCAGTATAATCATATTCACCCTTCTCGAATCAAGACAGATGCGAACATTACCGTCCTTTTTTTGGCACAGCAGCTAGCGGATACTCCGAGTCGCTCCATTCTATAATCCCCGCATGGAGTAGTCTTTGTAGCTATCTCTCTATGGCTGGGCGAGCAGCCTGAGGAACAGGATACGTTTGGCAAACAAACTGCGTCTCTTTCCAGATACGGAACTTACTCTCATAAGTCTGTACCGTCCCTGGCAGGTCGGAAAACAGTAGGTCATGTCGGTCGAGAATTAAACTCAGTTACTCACGTTGTTCTTGTGAGAGCGGGCTCGTAGAGTAGTCGGTAACTTTGAAACCTGGTCCTGGGTTCGCTCCCTGCTCGGTGTCGCTACTCTTTTTATTTGTAAATGTGACATCATTTTCATATTGTATGTGTACCCGCCATGTTGGAGTAACAGTCTCATTTGTACTATTGTTGTTTGCCCATTGGAAAGTGTATTCTTTCCCACCTACCATAAACGACACAGTGTTACTCTCATAGAGAATGCATGCTGCTTGTCGCGCCAAAAAATCTGTTCCCGAATGGCATTTAACAGTAAGTCCTTTCACTACTAGAAAGTTAATCGGAATTTCACCCCTCCTAGCTCCATGTCTACTACCACCTGCTGATTTACAGACTTATTGTGTACGCCGGTCTCCCCTACTAATATCACACCCGAGACTGGAACCGTGGCTTTCTCTTTGCCATAGCCTGCATGAAACAAATCGTCCACCGATACTTTATCTATCACAGATACTTGTGATCCGGTATCAATGATAGCCTCTATCCGAATTTTCCCTATTTGTATTTCGAGGGAGGGGGATTTTCTTGATTTCGTCCAGAAATTTGTGCGGGTCAAATCTGCATCTTCTAGCTCTTTGGCCTCATATATTCCCATCTCTAGCTGGCAACCCTTCACTGGTAACAATACCTCGCTGACATTTTGAAGCCCCAGCGACGTGAGGTACTTGTCCCGGGACACAACTAGTTTCCCGACCCTAATTCTGCAGCATTGATTTCTTCAGTACATGTACGTGAATCGATTCTAGGGGGGCCGACGGACGAAAATCTTTTTCCCCACCATTGCTTGTCTGGTATGGGTACTACGATGCGTTTATATCTCCATTCCCTAACAGAGCACTTTCCTGCGTAGGCCCCCAATGTTTTCTGTCATCTTCCAGTGTCTCAGCTGTTCCTTTGTTTACCCTAGGCTGACGTGTACACCATGGTCGTTCAATAGCTTTATGCTCAAAATGTTCTACAAGGGCTACGAGACCCTCACAGCTGTCTATATCTGCAGCAATGGCTGCATAGCACACGCATTGGGGAAGATGGTGTATCAAGTGATGTACCAATTGCCCTGCTGAGAACTGTATGTCTAAAAATTCACGTTCCTCGAATAAACCTCGTACATATTAGGACATGCTAGTCCCGCTTTCGGCATTGTACCGGCCTTGAAATATCTCCTGAACGAGCTTGTCCTGCTCTAACGCATTCCAATAGTGCTTTACAAAAACCTCTCTGCACTGTATGTAGTTACCCCAATTCTCGGACATCTGTTGGCCCCATTCCTCTGCTGCATCTACTAGATGGGATAAGAACAGTTCTACTTTGAGTGTATCGGGGATGCACGCAAATATCTGTCCATCCTTTTAATAAATATAACTGGGTGAGCATGTGTTGTTTTCCCCGAGAAAGTCGGTACCATTCGTTCTATATTCGGCACAGGCGATGACTGTTTTCTACTTCAAACTGCCAGTGCTTGGAATGGTGCATTTATCTGATAATTTTCTACCACTGCTAATTGTTGCCCTATCTTGTATACAGTAGCCTCTACCCGCTCAGTCTTCTCTTGAACACGCTATATTTGCGAGGAGATTTCTCCTACCCACGACGATACCTGGATAATTTTCTCTTCTCCTTGCTTGTATAATATCTGACTAGCCTGTATGCGTGCGATCACATGTCGATTCAACCTTCCTTCTACTTTATCTATTTTCGCCCTAAGTTCGGTACCACTATCAATTATGTCGTTCCTGAGTGTATTTTCAAGCAATTGTAATTTTTAGGTTGTTTCCGATCTGTGGTTTCCGATAGACTGCAAAAATGCTCCCCTTAGCCGATTGTTCTTTTTCGACATCTTTTTCTTGAGTTGTTTAAACATATCAATTAGTTGTTCTACCTGCTGTCGCGATTGTTTTGCCTGCTGTCGTGATTGTTCTGCCTGTTGTGCCACCAGCACCTGTATTTGTAACATAAAAGTCTGGAGTTGATAACCTCCTTGCGGGTCATCCTGTATCTGCCCGACCATGTCGCAGTTCGACATCTCCGCAGCAGATTTTTGCCCTGGCTGACCTCCCTGTACCACCAATGAACAATAACTTTCTCTACTTGACAATAATTTATTTAATTGTAATTCTTCCTCTTCGTCATAAACAAAGTCTCCGTTGTTCCCCACCATATCAAGGCGTGTCGTGACCAGCTACTTATTAAGTGGCTATCCGATACCTTCAGAGATTTGACACACACACTACTACAAAATACACTACTTATAACTAACCTAACTACTTTAATTATGGCTTTACCATGTGGCATGCACTAACACATGGAAGCACTACGTTGAAGGTCCCTGCAGCACGTTCTTGCTGCTCCCCGATTCCTGGAAAAAGCCACTTACTGGTCGACGAAACGTCGTCTCTGCTGGTCGCCTGCTGCCTCGTTCCCTCAGCTTGCTCTGGTGTATGTACATAAATATTAATTTGCGAATGTTGTCTCACCAATCTGTGTTCCTGGGACGTGCCTCTGCAACCCTCGCGCCACCAGACTTGTGGGCGTGGTCCATGTTCTATGTCCGGGCAGGGCACTGCATGGCTCCGCAACTGTCACCTCGATGTGCATCTACTTCAGGGTACATCGGTCCGTTGATGATGGTGTGGTCGCGTTGTCACTCCAGAAGTGCATTTGTTGACATCGTCACTGTGCGCTGCAATACTACTCGTCAGGTTTCGATTTGTTTATCACTCAATGCACTGAGTAGCGCATTCGCTCTTAAGTTCAGCATAAGTCCGATTTGTCAATTTATCATGAGAGTGCAGTTCGTAGCCCCGGGTTGGCGTGCCATGTTTACGACGTTCCTCGTAAATACCACACAGGTATCACGGGGTTTATCTATTTCGGCAATAAAAAAACTGAATGTTCGTTTCCTGGCTCAGTGAATTTATCGTGAACTGCTCTTGTAGGGCGTGCAATAAAATACTGATTTTAATTCTTTTATGATAATGAACGTCACATACCCTGGGTGCCTACTACCACCCGTCTTTGTTTTCAGTTCCACTATTCAGCAAAATTATTCACGAAGAACGATATCATGGAGTGCCTACCGCCGCACCTGATATCAGAAAAAAATAGTTGAAATTTGGAGACCTTCATTATTTCTCGATGTCCGCGGCAAAATGCCTCGACCCAATTCCTCTATTGTGGCTCTTCTCTGTCTTGGCGGCAAACCACCCTCCTAGTCCAGTGGTCATAGGAGGGGGGGAAGGCAATCAGTGTCGAGCATCTTTCAAAGCTCCACCCTCAGAAAACAGATTCTGGGTCAATTTACTTCGCCCTCTTTTATTTTCAAATTGCATTCTTTATCTACAATTACATATTTTAAATAAATCCCTATAATTCCACGTTACAGAGGAGGTGTATGACGGGAGTCGAACCGAAGATCTCAAGAGTAGAGATAGCGGTGCACTCGGGGTTCTGCGCAGCACACTGCGATTCATCACCACTGCGGTCTATTTAAGACTGTACACTGTCACTAATTGAAAGACTGTTGAATGGATATATGAATGAATTTATATTGTTATTTGAAGTCTTTTATGGATTAATGGTTAATATTCTTGTACTTTCATTGTCAAAGTTAATTAACGTTCGGTAGCACAGTAGTAATCGTGTGCATAGTTAAGGGTGTTGTGAAATTTATAGCTGGTTCTGTTTTGTGTGTTTTTGTAAACTTTAGGAGCTATTTAATTAGTAACTTAATTCAACTCTTTTATTTATAGTAACACCTCTATCCCAAAGAGCTCAGGGAATTGTCCACATATGAAGTTTTTTCCTAAACTTGTAATTGGCTGAGCTGCTAAAACTGCCAGTTGGGCTGGTGTAGAAACAGACGCATGACGCGGATCAGACTTGGCCACTGGTCTGATGTGTGCACTCCTCCAACCATACTCAGACCCAGACCACGATTGCCTTTCTGCACGCACACCTCGAATGTCGTCTCTGGTCTTCCTTCTGTTTTTCTTTTATCTGCTCTTGGGTGCTCTTTTCCACATCATTCTTGTGAAGTTCGTCAACCGTACCGTAATTTTCTAGTGTGAAAGCAACCCCTTTCCACTTCAACAGACCCCTCGTAAATGGGGCAGCTCAGTCATGGACCATTAGAAAAAATATATATGTATATATGTGTGTGTGAGTCTGTGTGATAATATTGTAATATTCATACATACTATTTGACCAGTAATGTAAATAGTCTCTAACCATGTACTAATTGTAAACCAATGTGAGGATGAATTTGGAAGTTACAAAATAAAATAAATGATTTAAATATATGATGAAATTAGAGGTCATATATGCAAAAAAAGCATTGCGTTCACCCAGGATACTTAATAGCATGTAAAGCAAATTCTTTGTATTCTACATTGGAATGATGACAGTACACTGGCAGAATATTTGTCCATAAAATACTTTAGTATTATTTGTATTAAAACAAATCTGCACAAAATATTATTATCATATAGTTGTTCAGTAAGAATAACAAGGTGTTCAATGACAAAGTAATATAAGACAGGCCGCCTATTATTTACAGTAGGCCTAATGTAGTTTTTTCAGCCAATGCCAAAATAGATAACACAATGATTTATAGAGAAAAGGAACTTGAAATTGACATTTAAGGCATCCATTGATCTATATGAGTTGCATTTAGAGGTAAAAAAATCTGGTAAAGTTTTAATTGTCTGCACATTTTTTTGCAATAATTGATTGACCACTGCAAAACAAACCATACAGAAATGGCTTATTGTTTTCTGTCTATTACTGGTTTTGCCACATATTCACTGCTTCCAGCATCTATAAACATAATTTCCAAATACAACACTTAACAATCACTCGTCTGTCAATATAACATACACAGCAATATTTATAATCATAACACTCTTTCTCTTTAAACAACCAATTCCATGAACCAGAAGTGTTCGAGTGATATTATTTGGTGCCAAATATTTATTTGGCTGCTAAAAGGGTTTGGCTTGGAAGAATCATCTGGATTACCAGAACAGTCCTGCAGAACTGGTGATGGTAACACTGTTAGGTGTGCTACTAGATCATAGCTAACAAATGGTGACTGCTGCAAGTGCTCCACAGGGAAATAAAGAGACATTACTTTGGATAAGTCCATATGTCTTGGGCGAAGCTGATCGATGTCGCAACGCACTCATTGCTATGATGTTGTCAACGTCCTATATGAAAGTAGACTTAATACTCCTGCAACCACAGCTGGCAAGCAAATTGAGACTTTTTCCCACATTATTGACTTTGACAATATCCAAGGGAGCATATAGTCTAGTTTTCTTTCCCCGCATTTCTTCTAGCTTGCCAGTAACATCTCCCGAAAAAATTTGGACGGAAGCGATGCACGCGTGTCCAAAGCCTCCGATCCATTAGCAGCTCCGAAATGCTAGCTGAAATAAGTGTACGTGGTGTCACGTTCTGTGCCTACAAAAGTATACATAACCTCTTTGAAAAACCCAACTTGACCACTTTTTATCATGTTCTTTATGATTTGTACCCTACGAAATGCTTTTCATTCGAAGACTGATGGTAGAAAACTTCAATATAAGCCATATACAAATATATCTCCCAATTTTTAAAGAAGTTTCGAACTGAAAGCCCTGTCATAGTCGCTTACCTATGTGCCACGCTTCACATGTATTTACTAATGTCACTCATAAACATATGCTACTGGTTTAATAGAAAATTTCGAGAAGTTAACCGTATTTGTCAGTAAATACTTAAACTCTTTTATTTGTAGTACAACCAAGTTTTAAAACCTCTCATGTGTGGACTTTAATATAACGAAAGTTTTGTGTGTGTCAGAGTATGCACACATTACTATTCATAAGTCTTAAAAAGTTTTTTACGACACTTTTTCTTGCTCACAAAATAAGTAACAAAGATAGAAATGTTATTCAACAAATTTATTTAAAATTAGCTACACGAGATTTCAAATTACTGTCATGAAACACTACCATTGAAATCAACCATGTGGCCATTGCTCATGTGACAACTAGATAATCCTTCCAAATATGAAACCAAATTTTGAAAATCATAATACAACATTAATTTACTACTGTCTAGGTACACTGATGATATAAAAACAAATAGAGTAACTTATAAATAACATTAGAAACACTATAGTAACCTGCTCATACCTAGGCATGCAGACCATATACTATTACATAATAAATATTGGCGAAACTCTGTTAAAACATTTCTGAAAGGGCAGAAAAATTCTAACTTATTAACAGTGAAAATTTCAACAGTTATAAAAGTAATAAATAGTGATCTTTCCTACAGTAGTATCTGAGAATTTGTGTAAGTGCAATTTGGAATATTATTGGTAAAGAGAAAGCACATAATTGGTCAGTATTAAAGTAATTAATTTAAGTAATTGTGAACTCATTTACTTTAAAGTTTGATTTAATAGGACAGTACGAAATAATTTGATTTCACAGTGAGAAGAAATTTTACCTAAAGAAGTTATTATTTTTTTTTTTAATTTAATTGTTTATATTCAGGTTTAGTTATTTTTTAATATGTATTTGGCTAAAATGCTCTACAATTTGTATTTGAAAATTTGTATATTCCCTATTAAACCTTGGAGTGTGAAGAAACCAAGCTAAATTTAAACTTTCAAGCAAACTTGTTATACTTTAAGGCAAGACCGTATTATATAGACGACCGTTGAGAAACCAATAGAATATCAGACAGTTTCTTAGTGGCGATATGAATTTTTATTCTAATAATTGTTTCACTTAATAATAAAATTATTGATTAATGAAAATAGAAAGTAATTTGTATGAAAACCATTCAAAAGTTGCGAAACAAGTAATATTTTAAAAACTGTTTTCTGTAATGGCAGCGAGGTGGTAACACCGACGGCCGAGGCCGGTTCCTTGCGCGTAAAGGAAGGTTTGTCCTGGTCAAGATGGGGGCAAAGGCGGACGTACGTTTAGAAAGTCAAATTTTGGAAAAAGAGTTTTGAGACTAGAATGTTTCAACTTTGGATAATAAACCCCAAAAATTTGTTACAGTTCCACCGCATCGAAATTCCAAGTTAGAAGGAAAATTTTTCAAAATAATAAAAGTGTCAAAACTTCTGTAGCAAAACCCGGCAGAATCCGCTCAAAAGAAGTGAGTGAACGGCTTGCAATAGCTACAGGTGCCAATGTACCATCGTATTCCTGAGACAACACTGCTCCCAAAGCTATACCAAAGGGATCAACTTGAACAGAAAACCATTTGGAAAAGTCAGGTAATTTTAACACAGGAAAAGATAACTACATCTTTTTTAACCTATGGAAGGCATTTTCTTGAGGATCACCACACTGAAATTCCACAGCCTTTCTCTTCAACTGATTCCAGGGCGCAGCAATGTCTGCTAGATCAGGAAGGAAACGGGCATAGTAACCTACCATTACCAGTACTCTAGGTAAAGCTTGTCTTCCGAAATTAGCACCCATTGGAATTCTGGTGAACTCAAATTGACTCCATGGTGTGCCAAACGCACTATACTTACTACACGAATGTTCAAGCAGACATTGATGAAACTCTGGTTCAAGATAATTACTGAAACGTATGGGGAATTCCCCAGATATTGCAAAGCAACATCTGCAGTGCGCAGCGGAAACGGGTAAAGATGAAATTTTTTAGATACTTCAGAAGGATTCATAACAAACCGAAAACCTTAACCTTAGTTTTTCTTCCTGTGAAAACTCGGTGAACAACACTCTGAGGTCGAGAGCATTATAACACCTGTGTTCCGTTTGAGGCATGATAGCCGACTGTTTTACATTGTTGTAGAATAACTATTGAGTTTAAATTTTTTGAATTTTTCTACAATTTTCTTGCCAAGTAAGTAAGGGGGTGCTAGACAAATAAAATTTGCAGCACTATGAAAGAAAATTAAAACTAATTAGATTTAAAATGTGAACATAAAAAATGCAATTGAAAGAAAAAGGCCATCATGACACCTCAAGTGAATGACATATTTGTGCGAGATGGTCATCTGACTATATCTTAGTAGCTTATGGCATTAACAAAATATAAGTTTACTTTATATTACCTGACATTTATAAACTAGGCATTAGTAAAATACCACAAAAATTTATCTCGGTAAATAAATTGTAATTCTTTGGTTTCATTAGTTTAAAATCATATTTCAGTGCAAGTAGTAATAAGGGGGGAATTTGATGCTAGATAAAGAAGCATTAATATTAAGTTAATGACATTAAATTAAATTTCATTTTATTTAAGGAATATTTACTTCTAACAATGGCATTAAAAGGAAACACTAAGCTTTATCTAAAGTATGTTATATTTCTTATCATTAATGACTGGCAATAACTACACACATGCTTCCCATCTATGACAACAAATCTTTTGTTCTCAGAGTTAACTCATATTCCCAAGATACAGATTCTTGGAATAACAAAGTAATTAGTTTTACGTTTTACTAATACTACTAGGGCAGACTATATAAAACACATTGTTCTTTATAATGTAATGTTTTATTAATAATGCACTAGTGTGGACAGGTATTGGTCAATTTTGTAATTTAAGAGCATTGCAGATGAACCTTATTGGCTTTGTTTAACTTAAGTTCTACTACATAATAAATCGCACATTTTTGTTTGATCTGATAGAGCTTCCATTTTCCTGTGCACAAATTAGATGTTGTTTGCCTGTAGTGAAAGACTGTAGGCCATATGTGAATCTTATATATTCTGGTACTTTTAATTACCGTAGGCCTACTTTGAATTTACGCTACCGTCGCAAACACTTTTTACCCATTCATTGCTGGTGGCTGCGGATGCAACTTGGCTGGTAGGGCTATCCCAGTGGACGCCACGCAAGTACCGTTCTTACAGTGTGGTGACAGCACTCGGCCCATTTAGTATCAAATACAGGATGTCCCGAAAATATCTTCCGATATTTACACAGGTTGTAGTATACAACAAAATAAGACGAAAGCATTTGAACTGTTCACCAAAACTGAATATTAAGGGTGTTATGACCAGTTTAAGGTGAACATTTAGAACCGTATTTTCCCAAAATATGGGAAACTATGCCAAATATGAAACCAGTATTGTCAGCATTGCTTAATGCCAAAGGGATCTTCAAACCAACAGTATATGGTGCTTGATGTAGGTGGTAGGGATAAAGTGCCTGATAGAAATAGCCCTGCTGAAGTCCTATTTTCAGACCACTTGTATCTTTCCGCTCTTAACGGCTAACAACGGGCATGTCTAACCTCTCTGGACATGTCACTTGTTGTATGCGCAAGTACAATATATTGTAGTCAGTATGAATCGATACTGTTTATTAAAAAACGTATTAATTATATAAAATTCAGTTATGCCAATTTAGGTTGACTTTGTTTCATATTGTTGTATTTAAATAGGAAAATACGTGGAACTATATTGAGTAATTTCGGTGCCAGCAATCCAAGCAGTAAGACAAATATAATTAACGTTTAATTATACACAGAATTTAATCATGTCATTCCTGATCGATTTAGTCTAACGAAACTCGTATTTAAGGTTATATTAAAGACTTCATCACGAAACATTTTTAAGAACTAGTATTGCTTAACACGATTTCAGTTTTTTTTTGGAAATAATTACGCACAAGTAAAACAAATTACATTTACATACGACAAAATGATCTTTACAAATAAAAACAACTGATTTCGGTGAAACATCTTCATACCATCGGCGAATGGCGTTAAACCATTTCTTTTGTTTGCATTTTTAGTGCGTGGCGGTGATTAATATTTTATCCGGTGTTGCAGTTGAAGTGCTTGTGCACTGAGGTACTATACACCATTTCAAATTTTTATAATGATCTACGTTTGTATTTTCTGTTCCCGTCACGTTAAACCCTAACCTCTGGGAGTAAACTACCATCACGACCCATGAAAACACAGGCGGCAGGCAAGCGCGTACTAATGTGTGACATCACGAGCGGCTCAGTCGCGTCAGCTGTGTTTTGGCTCGGATTAAAACTGTGATATTTTCATCTGGCCATAACTTTCACATTTTCCAACTTATAGCTGCGATACTTTCGATGTATGATATTTGTACCGAACTTGCTGTGAAACCATCGTCAGAAAAAAATGCGAATGTTGCCAGTTGTAATATTTTTTAATTCATTGGAAACTTTATCCCTTAGCTATCTATTAAATTATGTGTAATTTGTGTACACAGAAATAGACAAAGTTTTTTATCTGCTCTTGGGTGCTCTTTTCCACATCATTCTTGTGAAGTTCGTCAAACCGTACCGTCGTTTTCTGGTGTGAAAGCAACCCCTTTCCACTTCAACAGACCCCTCGTAAACGGGGCAGCTCAGTCATGGACCATTAGAAAAAAAATATATTTATGTATATATGTGTGTGTGAGTCTGTGTGATAATATTGTATTATTCATACATACTATTTGTCCAGTAATGTAAATAGTCTCTAACTACGTACTAATTTCAAACCAACGTAAGGCTGAATTTGGAAGTTACAAAATAAATTAAATGATTTAAATATATGATGGAATTAGAGGTCATATATGCAAAAAAAAGCATTGCATTAACCCAGGATACTTAATATCATGTAAAGCAAATTCTTTCTATTCTACTTTGGAATGATGACAATACACTGGCAGAATATTTGTCCATAAAATACTTTAGTATTATTTGTATTTAAAAAAATCTGCACAAAATCTTAATATCATATTGTTGTTCATTCACAGGCAGAATATTTGTCCTTTAAAATACTTTAGTATTAATTGAATTAAAACAAATCTGCACATAATATTATTATCATATAGTTGTTCAGTAAGAATAACAAGGTGTTCAATGACAAAGTAATATAAGACAGGCCTATTTTTTTAGTATGCCTAATGTAGGTTTTTCCAGCCAATACCAAAATAGATAACACAATGATTTGAAGAGAAAAGGAGCTTAAAATTGACATTTTAGGCATCCATTGATCTATATGAGTAGCATTTAGTGGTAAAAAATTCTAGAAAGGTTTTTAATTGTCTGCACATTTTTTGCAATAATTAATTGACCACTGCAAAACAAACCATACAGTAATGGCTTATTGTTTTCTGTCTATTACTGTTGTTGCCACATATGCACTGCTTCTAACATCAATAAACGTAATTTCCAAATACAACACTTAACAATCACTCGTCTGTCAATATAACATACATAGCAATATTTATAATCACAACACTCTTTCTGTTTAAACAACCAATTCCTTGAACCAGAAGTGTTCGAGTTATATTGTTTGGTGCCAAATTTTCATTTGGCTGCTAAAAGGGTTTGGCTTGGAAGAATCATCTGGATTACCAGAACAGTCCTGCAGAACTGGTGATGGTAACACTGTTAGGTGTGCTACTTGATCATAGCTAACTAATGGTGACTGCTGCAAGTGCTCCACAGGGAAATAAAGAGACATTACTATGGATAAGTCCACATGTCTTGGGCGAATCTGATCAATGTCGCAATGCACTCATTGCTATGATGTTGTCAACATCCGATATGAAAGTAGACATATTAATTCTGCAACCACAGCTGGCAAGCAAATTGAGCCCATTTCCCACATTATTGACCTTGACAATATCCAAGGGAGCATATAGTCTAGTTTTCCTTCCCCGCAGTTCTTCTATCTTGCCAGTAACATCTCCCGAAAAAATTTGGACGGAAGCGATGCACGCGTGTCCAAAGCCTCCGATCCATTAGCAGCTCCAAAATGCTAGCTGAAATAAGTGTACGTGGTGTCACGTGCTGTGCCTACAACAGTATCCATAGCCTCCTTGAAAAACTTAACTAGACCACTTTTTATCATGTTCTTTATGATTTGTACCCTACGAAATGCTTTTAATTCCGAGACGGATGGTAGAAAACTTCAATATAAGCCATATACAAATATATCTCCCAATTTTTAAAGAAGTTTCGAACTGAAAGCCCTGTCATAGTCGCTTACCTGTGTGCCACGCTTCACATGTATTTACTAATGTCACTCATAAACATATGCTACTGGTTTAATAGAAAATTTCGAGAAGTTAACCGAATTTGTCAGTAAATACTTAAACGGTTTTATTTGTAGTACAACCAAGTTTTAAAACCTCTCATGTGTGGACTTTAATATAACGAAAGTTTTGTGTGTGTCAGAGTATGCACACATTACTATTCATAAGTCTTAAAAAGTTTTTTACGACACTTTTTCATGCTCACAAAATAAGTAACAAAGATAGAAATGTTATTCAACAAATTTATTTAAAATTAGCTACACGAGATTTCAAATTACTGTCATGAAACACTACCATTGAAATCAACCATGTGGCCATTGCTCATGTGACAACTAGATAATCCTTCCAAATATATAACCAAATTTTGAAAATCATAATACAACATTAATTTACTACTGTCTAGGTACACTGATGATATAAAAACAAATAGAGTAACTTATAAATAACATTAGAAACACTATAGTAACCTGCTCATACCTAGGCTTGCAGACCATATACTATTACATAATAAATATTGGCGAAACTCTGTTAAAACATTTCTGAAAGGGCAGAAAAATTCTAACTTATTAACAGTGAAAACTTCAACAGTTATAAAAGTAATATAATAGTGGTATTTCCTACAATAGTATCTGAGAATTTGTGTAAGTGCAATTTGGAATATTATTGGTTAAGAGAAAGCTAATAATTGGTCAGTATTAAAGTAATTAATTTTCAGTAATTGTGAACTCATTTCCTTTGACAGTGTGATTTAATAGGACAGTATGAAATAATTTGATTTCACAGTGAGAAGAAATTTTACCTAAAGAAGTTATTATTTTTTTTAAATTTAATTGTTTATATTCAGGTTTAGTTATTTTAAATATGTATTTGGCTAAAATGCTCTACAATTTGTATTTGAAAAATTGTATATTCCCTATTAAACCTTGGAGTGTGAAGAAACCAAGCTAAATTTAAACTTTCAAGCAAACTTGTTATACTTTAAGGCAAGACCGTATTATATAGACGACCGTTGAGAAACCAATAGAATATCAGACAGTTTCTTAGTGGCGATATGAATTTTTAATCTAATAATTGTTTCACTTAACAATAAAATTATTGATTAATGAAAATAGAAGGTAATTTGTATGAAAACCATTCAAATGTTGCGAAACAAGTAATGTTTTAAAAACTGTTTTCTGTAATGGCAGCGAGGTGGTAACACCGACGGCCGAGGCCGGTAGCTTGCGCGTAAAGGAAGGTTTGTCCTGGTCAAGATGGGGGCAAAGGCGGACGTACGTTTAGAAGGTCAAATTTTGGAAATAGAGTTTTGAGACTAGAATGTTTCAACTTTGGATAATAAACCCCAAAAATTTGTTACAGTTCCGCCGCATCGAAATTCCAAGTTAGAAGGAAAATTTTTCAAACTAAATAAAAGTGTCAAAACTTCCGTAGCAAAACCCGGCAGAATCCGCTCAAAAGAAGTGAGTGAACGGCTTGCAAAAGCTACAGGTCCCAATGTACCATCGTATTCCTGAGACAACACTGCTCCCAAAGCTATACCAAAGGGATCAACTTGAACAGAAAGTCATTTGGAAATGTCAGGTAATTTTAACACAGGAAAAGATAACTACATCTTTTTTAACCAGTGGAAGGCATTTTCTTGAGGATCACCACACTGAAATTCCACAGACTTTCTCTTCAACTGATTCCAGTGCGCAGCAAAGTCTGCTAGACGAGGAAGGAAACGGGCATAGTAACCTACCATTACCAGTACTCTAGGTAAAGCTTGTCTTCCGAAATTAGCACCCATTGGAATTCTGGTGAACTCAAATTGACTCCATGGTGTGCCAAACGCACTATACTTACTAAACGAATGTTCAAGCAGACATTGATGAAACTCTGGTTCAAGATAATGACTGAAACGTATGGCGAATTCCCCAGATATTGCAAAGCAACATCTACAGTGTGCAGCGGAAATGGGTAAAGATGAAATTTTTTAGATACTTCAGAAGGATTCATAACAAACCGAAAACCTTAACCTTCTTTTTTCTTCCTGTGAAAACTCGGTGAACAACACTCTGAGGTCGAGAGCATTATAACATCTGCTTTCCGTTTGAGGCATGATAGCCGACTGTTTAACATTGTTGTAGAATAACTATTGAGTTTAAATTTTTTGAATTTTTCTACAATTTTCTTGCCAAGTATGTAAGGGCGTGCTAGACAAATAAAATTTGCAGCACTATGAAAGAAAATTAAAACTAATTAGATTTAAAATGTGAACATAAAAAATGCAATTGAAAGAAAAAGGCCCTCATGACACCTCAAGCGAATGACATATTTGTGCGAGATGGTCATCTAACTATATCTTAGTAGCTTATGGCATTAACAAAATATAAGTTTACTTTATATTACCTGACATTTATAAATTAGGCATTAGTAAAATACCACAAAAATTTATCTCGCTAAATATATTGTAATTCTTTGGTTTAATTAGTTTAAAATCATATTTAGTGCAAGTAGTAATAAGGGGTGAATTTGATGCTAGATAAAGAAGCATTAATATTAAGTTAATGACATTAAATTAAATTTCATTTTATTTAAGGAATATTTACATCTAACAATGGCATTAAAAGGAAACACTAAACTTTATCTAAAGTATGTTATATTTCTTATCATTAATGACTGGCAATAACTACACACATGCTTCCTATCTATGACAACAAATCTTTTGTTCTCAGAGTTAACTCATATTCCCAAGATACAGATTCTTGGAATAACAAAGTAATTAGTTTTACGTTTTACTGATACTACTAGGGCAGACTATATAAAACACCTTGTTCTTTATAATGTAATGTTTTATTAATAATGCACTAGTGTGGACAATTATGGTCAATTTTTGTAATTTAAGAGCATTGCAGATGAACCTTATTGGCTTTGTTTAACTTAAGTTCTACTACATAATAAATCGCACATTTTTGTTTGATCTGATAGAGCTTCCATTTTCCTGTGCACAAATTAGATGTTGCTTGCCTGTAGTGAAAGACTGTAGGCCATATGTGAATCATATATATTCTGGTACTTTTAATTACCGTAGGCCTACTTTGAATTTACGCTACCGTCGCAAACACTCTTTACCCATTCATTGCTGGTGGCTGCGGACACAACTTGGCTGGTAGGGCTATCCCAGTGGACGCCACGCGAGTACCGTTCTTACAGTGTGGTGACAGCACTCGGCCCATTTAGTATCAAATACAGGATGTCCCGAAAATATCTTCCGATATTTACACAGGTTGTAGTGTACAGCAAAATAAGACGAAAGCATTTGCACTGTTCACCAAAACTGAATATTAAGGGTGTTATGACCAGTTTAAGGTGAACATTTAAAACCGTATTTTCCCAAAATATGGGAAACTATGCCAAATATGAAACCAGTATTGTCAGCATTGCTTAATGCTAATGGGATCTTCAAACCAACAGTATATGGTGCTTGATGTAGGTGGTAGGGATAAAGTGCCTGATAGAAATAGCCCTGCTGAAGTCCTATTTTCAGACAACTTGTATCTTTCCGCACGTAACGGCTAACAACGGGCATGTCTAACCTCTCTGGACATGTCACTTGTTGTATGCGCAAGTACAATATATTGTAGTCAGTATGAATCGATACTGTTTATTAAAAAACGTATTAATTATATAAAATTCAGTTATGCCAATTTAGGTTGATTTTGTTTCATATTGTTGTATTTAAATAGGAAAATACGTGGAACTATATTGAGTAATTTCGGTGCCAGCAATCCAAACAGTAAGACAAATATAATTAATGTTTAATTATACACAGAATTTAATCATGTCATTCCTGTTCGATGTAGACTAACGAAACTCGTATTTAAGTTTATACTAAAGACTTCATCACGAAACATTTTTAAGAACTAGTACTGCTTAACACAATTTCAGATTTTTTGTGGAAATAATTATGCAGAAGTAAAACAAATTACATTTACATCGGCAAAATGATCTTTTCAAATAAGAACAACTGATTTCGGTGAAACATCTTGATACCATCGGCGAATGGCGTTGAACCATTTCTTTCATTTGCATTTTTATTGTGGGACGGTGATTAATATTTTATCCAGCGTTGCAGTCGAAGTGCTTGTGCACTGAGGTACTATACACCATTTCAAATTTTTATAATGATCTACGTTTGTATTTTCTGTTCCCGTCATGTTAAACCCTAACCTCTGGGAGTAAACTACCGCCACGACCCATGTAAACACAGGCGGCAGGCGAGCGCGTACTAATGTGTGACATCACGAGCGGCTCAGTCGCGTCAGCTGTGTTTTGGCGCGGATTAAAACTGCGATATATTCATCTGGCCATAACTTTCACATTTTTCAACTTATAGCTGCGATACTTTCGATGTATGATATTTATACCGAACTTACTGTGAAACCATCGTCAGAAAAAAATGCGAATGTTGCCAGTTGTAATATTTTATATTTCATTGGAAACTTTATTCCTTAGCCATCTATTAAATTATGTGTAATTTGTGTACACAGTAATAGACAAAGTTAATAGGTAAATTTCAACTGTTTCCGCGTTGTGTTATTAACACATCCTTATAATACTATTGAACATCGCGAGGTTTACAATTTAATGCATACTTCCAATTGGAGATTCGAAAAATTATACGTATACTTGTGAAATCTGATACCTATTTGTTTTATATTTCGTCGTTCATAATAGCAATTTCGCCGAATGATTACAAATTTAATCATATTTTCCTCATTAAACTCAATAGAATGTCAGGCATCTTGGTATGAAAAATACCAGCAAGGGGAAAATATTTGGTTCGCTTTAAATATTTCAATATGATTTAATATAATACTCGCTCCTATTTGTGAAAAAAAAATAGTTATTTAATTTGTAATATCCCAGAAGAGTTTAAATTTTAATTGGATTAAGTAAGTACAAGTCAAACTGCAGTATATTGCATGCTGCATTTTTGTTTTCTCTTAGTTAACCAGCAAATGTTGTCTTACCTGTAGCACCTGGCCGTCGGTGCGCATAAAAAGAACTAATATGCGAATAAAATAATAAAGTTTTGGTATGCAAGTTTAATATCTATAAAGCAAAAGCAATTACAAGCGGTGAATGTGATATACTTATGTTCACTAGGAGAAGCTGAGTTCCCTATCGTTACTTATAAACTCAATAATAACAGATTCATAACTAATCATGTAGAGTAGCGAGTCGGACAGCAGAACACACAGGAGTTCCTTCTCAGGCAGCATGACGTATGAAGTCTCGTAGATCTCCCTGCAGAATGATGGCGTCTTCAATATGGCTGCCTCCATATATACTGAGTTGGGTGTGGTGCTTGGAATAACTGGATCTTTTCCTCCACTCTCTGGGCATTGACAAAAGTTACCAAGTCGACATACTCCTCTTCACCCCTCGCCTAGACTTGGCAGCATGATACAGTTTTCTTTGTACCGGACTGAAATCACTGGTTTTTATTGACTTGGTCACTAGGCAGTACATGTTGAAACAAACAGGATGTGACCTCATGGAAATACTGGTCACGTGAGGGCTAGTCACGCGGCCAGAGTCTGACAAACAACTCTATAATAAACTTGTACTGGATGTGTAACTACCGGTCAGCCTTGATAACATGTATGCGAGGCGAACTGCTTTCTGATGTAATGTTTGAACTGTGTTCTGGGCACTACAACCACCCTCTCCCATCTAGTTATGTCTCTCTAGTCCGAAGATCATCGGTTCGATGCTCGGAAAGTTCTTTGGAAATGCTAACTTGATTGCACTGTATTTTATGCAAGTGCAACAACGTTCTGTGTCACCTCCTGTGTTCGACGGGAAGTGACCGCTGGCACGGCGATAGTGTCTCGCTAACGGATGTGCTCTTTCCGGTCGCGCTGATATGGCTCGCTGCACAGCGTGCAACATCATCTTGGTTTCTTGAAGCGTATGGATGTGTTCCACGCTCAAGAAATGTAAAAAACATTCTACTACTATAGGACTGAACTTACTTTAACGTTACCTTAAATTCATCAAAACTAAATTCAAATATATTTCAAAGATATACGCGTGTCAGCTTTTCCCTAGTGAATTCACATAACTCAATCCAGAATACACTATTTGGAAATCTGAAACAAACCAATACATTTATAACAATCAATACATGACATAATACACTTCAATCAATTTCTGATATACACATAATAACATTTTAAATTCCCTTGTGATAAATGTAATAAAAGTTCAATCTTCATCTCTCGGTGGTTTCATTTTATATCAAATGTCTTTGACGTGTGCAATTCCCCTATGTTGTAGCTTTATACTTCTCATGTAGTGTACATTGTGATTATTTACTTTTACATGCTACTCTTTGATTTCATAAACTTACTTAACATTAAACATTAAAACATTTACTCTTGTCATATATATGCAAAGAGTTTACAATTATGTGAACAATAAACAACTTGAATATGAACATATTTAACATATTATTAATTTGATTATTAACTTGTTATTCATTGAATATGTATTTTATTAGATATATTATGTATTTGGATTACATATACCTTTCATATGAACATATATTTTTGTTACGTGAGTGATATTTACACTTTCTTTCCTTCTCGTTATCCTTTAGACTTTGCGATTTTCTTTTTCTTTTTTTTTTTAAATTTAAACGCGCACTTTACCCTGCTTTTAAACACTTTCACTCAACACTTATTGATGAGGTACTCCCTTATTCGTTGCTTCTGATGACTGCATTACGACTAAAACAAGTCGTAACAACGGACTGGTTACGGTTCGTTGCAACTGGAACACTGGATGCTGGAACGGGCTGCTGGGCTCTGCTCCGGTTCTCGGACAACTCGATGTTCTCACGTCGACTCTCGGACGAATCATCATGGTCTGCTATCAGCTCTTGTTGATTACCCTCCTTCCTCTGTAGACT
Source organism: Medauroidea extradentata (assembly GCA_003012365.1). Lineage (NCBI taxonomy): Eukaryota > Metazoa > Arthropoda > Insecta > Phasmatodea > Phasmatidae > Medauroidea > Medauroidea extradentata. The sequence goes on along the minus strand of PNEQ01124116.1, from coordinate 31,900 downwards.
TCTCATTACCAGTGTTATCACCTGTCATCTCAGACAGAATTGGACGAGTATGACAATTCCAAAACCCATAATTATAGCTAAGGATGACATATCTTTCTTTCCTTGTAGTTCTGCAATCTTATTACTTTTTAATTGTTTTACTTGTGACATCAAGGAGTTTTAAATCAAATTTCGATCCATAATTAACATGACATGTGTTTATTTGAAATTCTGCTTCTGCTGTTTCAATCTCATTACTTTCTTCTACCGTTAACAAAGACTTTATATCTAGCCACTTAACATCTTGGAAATTATATTTTATTTGAGTTACTTTATTACTATGTGGGAGTAGTTGAATTTGATCATTCAAAATCATACAATTGCTTACCTGAGAAATCCGTCCTCGTGCCTGTTTCCACTCATCTACTACTTTAGTACCATTTTCTTTACCTGAACAAACTTTAGTAATTTTCATTTTCTCTGATATTGAATATAACCAACTATTTCCATCAATTGACCTAATAAACACTGGCATGAAAGAATTATCTAGTACTTCTCTCTTACACAAACTATAATCACGACTCGTCTCTATTATCATGCTCATTAAACAATTCGGAACCATTATAGAAAATGGGACATTGGCTGGACAAACTACATTACTTCCTCCTTTACATTCACTTAAATCAGCCTCTGTCATAAGAGCATAGAACTGTCTGTTCTCTGAAATACCTATATAAAGATGACTTGGTACAATCTGAATAAATCTCTTTAACTTCTGGTCAAAGATTGGAAATGAATAAGCTCTATAAATCGTAAAACATCTGTTCATAGATTTCAAAGGAAATTCGATTATTATTTGTATACTGTCTGTAGTTGCTAAGGCATGTACCGTTGTAATCTCATAATAATTATACACGTGATCTAACTCTACTCCTGCAATTTATGTTTCATCATCTGGTAACTTTAAAGCTATGCCTTTCAATATTTCTGACAAATTACCTAGAGTTAACAATACACTAGGAAGTTTTCCTGTAGATATAATATCTAATGAGGATTTTATCTTTGTCACTTCTTACTTCAACAATTCTACTGTTACCTTTAACTCTCGTATTACACTGTTATAATGTATCGTAGTTTTAATTAGATTCATTGTAACTTCCATTTCTCTACCTTGCGAATATCTAGAACTAATTTCGTCAATTAACTTCTTAGTTAAAACTGAACTATCATTCGTATTTTTATCTACTTTATCTGTTAAGCTATTCATATACGTCAACTGTTCTTCTACTATATGTATCAATTTCTCCTGTTTCTCATTTAACTTTCCTGTTATCTCATGTATTCTAATATAATCATCATTCATAAGAGTACCGAATAAAAATTTTAATACTGAACCTCCTACACCAATTAATCATCTCTTAACTCTTTTATCTGCCTTCGGCAATATCATAAATATTTCAGAAACATTTCCTTCTAGATCGTCAATCATTTTATCAAGGACTGGGGCTTTGTGATATATCCCTGTAATTCTCATAATGTTCACGTACTAATTTCTCAACGTAATTTACTCTCGATTTAATTGTTGACAATAAACTTTCTAATTCTTAGATGGGTAGGTCTAGCACAATCGTCCACTTATCTCCCGTCAACAGCACATCGTTTTCTTGCACCAGTATCACGCCAGTTCCTATGGTGTGATCTGCAATGCAAACCAATTTCCTGATTCTAAGTTTTTATTTCTCTCGCTACCTAACTTCTCAACATAACATTGTCACAGTGACTTTTCTAACATGACAGAATAATTGACACTCATAACTAATTAATTTGTTACTCATCATTACTCTCGATTTCGTCAGTCATTTCACCTATTTTATTTCTCGCATTGGAACGCAAACACAATTTATATCTCTCATTAACTGTAGATTGGACCCTTGCCCTATGATATCTCGACAGTTCCCACTCGTCGTCTACAACATTATTATCATCTTCCTCATCATCACTATCTCTCTGAAGGCTATTTTCACAAGGACTTTCTGCAACTATTTCTTCTACTTCACCTATTTCACTTATATCATTTATCTCATTAACATCGTCTATCTCATTTATGTCATTTAGAATGGGGCGTGACGTGGGATACCTACCACTATCATCAGAATCATCATCTGAACCTCTCTGCAATTCACCCCTTCGACATCATTACTATGCGCATTTTCATTATTTACAGTACCGTGTTTTACATTATCCTTTGTTTTCTTCACTATTCGCGGATTTAATTTTCTAAACTCTGCATTGTTTTCCACAGTTATCGGATTACCTTGTCCCGAGTCTCCCTTCGACAATTTCAATCTATCGCTGTGTACATTTACTTTACGATTATCTAACTCAATCTCATACGTAGTGTTACCTAACTTACACAATACTCTATGAGGTCCAGACCAGTACTTATGAAACTTTGACACTTTACCTTTCTTAACACTGGGTGTGTACAAATATACGTAATCACCTTCCTCAATATGTGGCATTTTATATTTCTTATCATAATATTCTTTCTGTTTCTCAAAAGCTACTTTGTTCCTCTCTCTAGCTATCTTATAAGCTTCTACTAATTTTACTCTCAACCTTTCGACGTATTCTTCTGCAGCATTTCCCTCTGAGTTGCTTTCTCTCCCTGACAACTGAGGTGCCCTAGGGTTGGTTCTACTGCAGGATTACCCCTCTGATTTGCATCTTCCTGACATATGAGGTCCCCTAAGGGTGGTAATCTAATATCTTTCCCATACAACATAAAATGCGGACTATACCCTGTTACTGAATGCAGCATTGTCCTATATGTGTGAACAGCGTAAGGGAGGTAATCTTCCCAATTACTCCCATACTCATCTACATAATGTGATATATCTGCTAATGTTCTGTGCAACCTCTCAACTCTACCATTACTCTGAGGTCTAAATGTTGTCATCTGTAACTTCTTAATTCTCAATAACTTACATGTTTCTAACATTAATTTCGACACAAAATTCCTACCATGATCCGTAAGTAATCTCTCTGGACAACAATGTTTCAACACTATCTGTTTCACAAAACGTTTAGCTACAGTCTCCGCACTCTGATCTGGCATCGGAACTGCTTCACAATATCTCGTGAAATAATCCATAAACATTAATACATTTTTATTTCCGCTCTCACTTATCGGTAATGGACCAAGAATATCCAATGAAACTAATTGAAATGGATATGACACTTCTGGTAAAGAACCTAACAGAGATCTTACTGCTTTATTACTTTTTCTATGTACACAATCTTCACATTTTAAAATATATTCTTCTACGTCTTTCTTTAAACTAGGCCACCAGTATGTTGTACTTAGCAAATTCTGAGAACGTTTTACTCCTTGGTGTGCTGAAAATGGAGTTATATGGTGATGTTCTAATACCCTAGAAACAAGACTCATTGGTACTACAATTAAATTTCTGTCTCCTTCTTTCTAACATAAATTCCCTCTATCAACTTTAAAAACATTCTTCCTTGTTTTCTTTAATTATCTCCTGACATACTTTATCATTATTCTGTTCCTTTACAATGACTTAACTTGAAATAATATCTGTGTTTACTGTATTTACAGTTCTCGATAAACACACTGCATTAACATGCTTTTTACCCGGTTTGTATTCTACTTCATATTCAAATTCTGACAATCTCAATGCCCATCTAGTCAACCTAGAACTTGGATATTTTAAATTTAATAACCATTTTAACACTGCATGATCTATCACGACCTTAAATTTCCTACCATATAAATAAGCTCTAAAATACTTTGTTGCAAAAACTAAGGCACATAATTCTTTTTCTGTTGTACTATAATTCAACTCCGCCTTATTCAATTGTCTACTGGCATATGCAATTGGTTTCTCCTGACCATCTCTCATCTGAGACAAAACTGCGCCAATAGCATAATTACTAGCATCTGTACTCACTATAAACATTTGTGAAAAATCTGGATATATTAAAAATGGATAGGACACTAACTTTTCTTTCAATTACTTAAATGCTTCTTCTTGTTCTAAACCCCAATTAAATGGTTCTTACTTCTTTGTCAGTTTAGTTAAGGGTCTTGCCAATTCGGCAAACTTCGGAACAAACTTTCTATAATATTGAAATAAACCTACTACTGATCTCACTTCATTTACTTTCTTTGTTCTGGGAAGTTCTTTAATTGCTTTTAAATTCATAGGATTTGTTCGACTCTACGCGAACTTACAACATGACCTAAGTATTCTACGCTATCTTGTACAAATGAACATTTACTGGGTTGTATTTTCAAATTGGCCTCTTCTATTCTACTTAATACTTTATGCATTATTTCTGCATGCTCCTTTATCGTATTGCTAAAAATTATAATATCATCAAGGTATACTAAACACTCCGTCTCTAATAAACCTGTTAGGACATAATTCTCCATTAATCTCTCGAATGTAGCTGGTGCGTTACATAATCCAAATGGTAATCTATTAAACTCGTATTTTCCCATAAAAGTCGCGAAGCTCGTCTTCTCTTTCGCTTCATCATCCAGCTCTATCTGAAAATACCCACTTGCTAAATCTAGGGTAGTAAAATAACATGATCCAGGCAAAGAATCTAGTGTTTCCGACACATTTGGAATAGAATACGGTTCTTTACGTGTCAAAAAGTTTAAACTCCGGAAGTCAATACAGAATTTCGACTCAATCGATCCATCTTTGTCTCTTTGATTTACTATAAGAACTGGAAACTGTCACGGTGATTTACTCTATGAAATGATCTCTTTATCTAACATATCATTTACTTGTTCTGCTATCAATGGTTTCAACGCATGAGGAACTCTATATGGATTTAACTTAATTGGTCTGGCTTCTCCTGTATCTATTTTATGCTTTAATAAGCTCGTACACCCAAAATTTAAACTTCCTTCTAACTGGAATATGTTTGAAAATCTCATTAACACTGGGAACGTATCAAAATCAGCCATATATAAATGTTTCAACTTAATTCTCACTATCTCCTCTATCTCCTTAATCTCCTCTTTAGACAACTTATTTCTCCTAACAACTGAACAGCTTACACAACTTGACGATTTGCAATATTCACTATTCTCCTCATTATAATTCTCATAGACATTATTATTACCGGTTTCAACACATTTATTGTCACTGCATTTGTCTTGTATTTGATGATCATCTCTAATTTTACGTGAATTTGGTACCTTACTCTCAACACATTTTAAAAAAACTTCTATCATCACGTACTTCACAAAATATCTCACGTTTCGCACAATTTCTGCTCCTCGCAGTTTCACTATTTGAGCTATTTGGCCAACACTTTCTGCAGGATTCGGGGTTCTGGGGTGGTGTGGACAACAGCGACACAAATTGCCCTGCTCCGTGACCTCACGAAATGCACTACATGCAACACAACACACAACTTGGCTCGAGGGGATTTCAGAAGCTTCGGATCATGGAAGCGAACACATACTCAAATTTCCAGGGATGGTTGTGAGGATTTTTTCCGTGGTTCTACATCATTTTGTGGCAACAATAACTCTGATACACCAGGTTCCGAGACAGCACAATTAACACAACATTTGGATCTACAGGGTACGATACTTTTCACAAATAGTACTCCAGCAATCTCAGCTACAAGTGCGGCATATCCTACCAATGTACCCTTTGGCACAACTAGCGTCTCTTTATTAATGTTCACGATTTTGACCAGTGCTGTTACTCTTTTAGACACTCTCTGAGGCACATGACAGTCCTCAGAAACTAGACTGACCCTGTAAACGGTCTCTTCGTCTAGCCCACCCATGACTACCGGACCTTCATCTTCTGCGCGCCCACCAGGACATATAGCCCTCTTGCCTGCTTTGACATGACCGCGATGAAGTGCGATACACTGAGACGCATCCCTTTGACACGTAACAAAGGGGATAACATTACTAGCACCCACCCTCATGAGCACCGATTCGCCGCACACTCAAGTACCCTGACGGTCGTTCACACCGTTCACTAAACTCGTCTCACTGAGATGCCCAATCTTCGTCCCTGTAACGATATTAGCCATACTGCTCCCACTACATACCTCCGAATAATCGACACTCTTACCGGTAAGATTTAAATTACACACTGCCCTTGCAACACGGACGCCCGGAACATTCGTCAATGCCGGTTCATTCAGAAGTGTTTTCGAGTCAGCGTCCCAACTCGCCACATGCAATGCAACATCCGCGACACTTTCAGACTTTGGTGGCAGAATCGTGTTATGTATTAAACTAACTTCATGATATTCTGTTTCTTGTGACACATCGTATACGAGTTCGGAGTTGATCAGATTCCCATCTCGTTTCCAGTCACTATTATTACCTTGTTTACACATATTATATAACTCTATTTCATTTGTATCTTTAAGAAATAATTTATGTTCTTTCAAATCGATTCTGGCATCATACAGTCTAAGAATGTCAGTTCCTAGAATACCTGGATACGGTAGCTCTGATGTACTAACTAGAAACTGGTGTGGATAACATTGTCCGTTAACCGACACGTCGATATTTTGGGTACCTGTGATCTGGAGTGCATCTCCAGTTACGACTTTCGCTCCTAACTGAGATTCATCGACTTCACTCTTGCTGATTCTAGGTCGAACAAGAGAAACATCGGATCCTGTGTCGATCAAGAACGAGTGAGACTGGCTTTCGACAAAAACAGTTACAACAGTCTCCTTTCCCTTATTACCGTAATTACTGCCGCGTGGTGCACCGGGTTGACACACGGCTTTGCGCATTTGGGCTACCACCAACAGATTTTTGTGGAGCACTGTTAACATTGACGTTCCCTGGGTTCCTAGGACCATGGGATTGTCGCGACTGACTATTTGCTGAATTTCGGTAATCTATAGATATATGCCCGAATTTACTACAATTATAACATCTCACATTACGATACTGTTCTCTGTCCGAAAAACTTGTGTTCTTGGGAGTACTACGCCCTGATCCCGAATTACACATACTATTACCATTACCAAACAAACCACGGTAACATGAGCTAAACGGTCTTCCATAGCCACCACTACTGGAAGAGTTGCCACGATTTGCGTAACCCCGCGCCACACTTGTTTGCTTGGAGACTATGTTAAACACTTTATTTTTCTTGAGCGGGTCTTCAAACCTAACTTTGCGTTCCTGATGAGTTTCTGTCATTTATAGTGCAATAGCTAAATGTTCCGCTTCCTCCATGGTTTGCGGCATCTTATATCTTACTTGAAGCCCTACATTACCTAATAATCAGTCTGTAAAAGCTGCTAATAATCTGTGATCGGCTTCACGTTCTAAAATCTCTTGACTTTCAGTATTATCTAATTTCTGTACAGTTTTCTCGCACAACTTGCGACATCTATCAGCAAAAGTTTGTACATCTTCACCATGTTTCTGTTTCACGTTATTTAACATATAATAATAAAATTGCAATAGCTGGCGTTCCTTGAACCGTTCAGTTAATTCCTCTTTCAGAATTTTAAACGTTATATCACCTTTTAATCTGAGACAAGTGGCTACAAAACGTGCGGCTAGACATTTTAGCTTCATTTTAGCTAACCTTACTTTATCACTGTCTGACCAGTTACCCAAGCTGGCAGAACTTTCGACACTCTCTAAAAATTCATGTACAGGCGAGGTACCTTTCTCAACCGACCACTTTTCAACAAGTGAGACTACTGACAAATCTTTTGTACAAATATTACCCTGTGCGCCTTGCACACTTCCTTGGCCTTTAACATCCATCATAGTGAGCTCAATATTTGTATTTGTTTACAAATTATTATAATTACGTTACTCGTCTAACTGCGACAAAGGAATCCACGTTTTCTTTGGAATATCGTACTGAGTTTTATTCTCAGGTTTGTTTTCAACTAGAACTGTTTTAACTGGGCTCGTTGTTCTCTCTACCATTTTATTTGGAATATTTATTGGCAATGACCTAGGTGGTTGAAATATTATGCTACCGTCTATATTTTGACTACTTGAAGTGGCTCGTTCTATCGGACCACTTATTTGAAAATAATTCCAAACCTTTCAATTTCAAATTCTTAGTAAACACGATCTCTAGGAATAAAACATTGTACTATTCTTACTTCTACTTCGAAAACAACACGTCCTGTCGAGGACTCGTACTCGTACAACTTATAAGCAGGTGTTGGAAATGATCTCTTATGACTACCTTTAAATGCAATCTCTAAACCTGAACCTGTCTTAAGCGCTTTTAATTTCTCTCGAAATGGTTCAACTGTTGACAAATTAAACTTAGTGTGTTTTCTGAAAAATTTATGAATTAAATTATGTGAGTAGTCTTCTAACCCTCTTAATGCGTTTGCACAAGTTGCAGCAGAAACAAATATTGAAATACTGTAAACTCTGTCACTTTTCCTTGTTGTCGTCTACTTCCTCCACCGAATAATCTTTTTAGCATGACGTACTAATGTATCTGTAATGTACAGCACAAGAGTGGTGCTGAATCAAGTTAAGTTTTCTAAAATTCTACCCTTACCCAGGTTAATGGATTTATGTCCTCTAAATTAACATCACAATCTACCGAACCAGTTTTTCTTTCAGCTGCAGGACCATACACGTAAGTTACGTCAAAACGATAAGCTCTTTTACAATATACGTGCTCATTATAGTCCTGGACGTCTCCACGTTCGCGAAATATTTGATTTGTCTTATTAACTGTTATGCTCACTATGCGGAACGCCTCGGGACACTGTAAATGCTGCCACTCTGCAACATTGGCAAGATCTATTACAACTTCGTTACATGCGTTCATTACAAATTACGCAATCAAATTAATTCAACTCGTACTTAAAATCTCTCAACAAAACTCTAAAACTCTGCGGAATTCGTGATAACACGGGGACATTTTTCTAAGTCCCTAAAATTCCTAAAATCGGGGAAATTCGTAAAAATCCCTAAATACCCTACAATTTCCTACAAACCCTTCGGAGTGGGTTACGTCCACAGCACTCTGGTGTGGATCCAAAATGCTGCTACCATATTGTAGCACCTGGCCGTCGGTGCACATAAAAAGAACTAATAGGCAAATAAAATAATAAAGTTTTAGTATGCAAGTTTAATATCTATAAAGCAGAAGCAATTACAAGCGGTGAATGTTCACTAGGAGAAGCTGAGTTCCCTATCGTTACTAATAAACTCAATAAGAACAGATTCATAACTAATCATGTAGAGTAGCGAGTCGGATAGCAGGACACACAGGAGTTCCTTCTCAGGCAGCACGACATATGAAGTCACGTAGATCTCCCTGCAGAATGATGGCGTCTTCAATATGGCTGCCTCCATATATACTGAGTTGGGTGTAGTGCTTGGAATAACTGGATCTCTCCCTCCACTCTCTGGACGTTGGCAATAGTTACCAAGCGGACATACTCCTCTATAGGTGATTCGGAATAAAGTGAGCACTCAAAAAAGCCCTGATTAATTTCTATTTTCTGCCAGTTTATATCTTTCCGCTACATGTAAACATCAACATTGCCATGTGCTTTTATTTGCATAGGCTTGTACAATGTTTACATATACGTTACGCTGCTCCGATAAATTTTAGCTACAATATCTACTCATTAAATGCACGGGTGTTGAATATGTGCTATACTCTGTAATAATCTTAGTTATAAATACCTGCGAGTAAACGTCTTATAACACTGGTTTCTCTGCGTCTACTCTAACGGCGCTGTTACCCTTACGAATCTCGTAAATGCATGCACAGTATATTCGAACTTTTAAATTAAAACCGCCACTAAAAACACACATGACACACGCAACTCAAGAATTCAAGTTCCATTCAGCATACTGTAATGAACGACGACGCACGTAAAGAGAAACAATAAATTACCTATTTTCTTAATGTGTGAAACAGGGGAAAAAATGCTGTTTCTATTTCCAGATACTCAGGCTGGCGATCATAAAACAAAACAACTTACATTACTATTGACTTCACATAATTTATCAATGATATTCATGAACAGTCACTTCTAATACTTTATATGTGTTTATCAGAAACCGATATTCATTACATAACATAAAAACAAACTGAATGACGCAATTCGCTTCCAAGCGGCGAATACCTAACTCTGGTACCATCTGTCGGTGAAATTTTAAACTACCTCTGTGGTGCAAAGAGTTAGCTGCGTCTGCCAACAACAATCGACTCGGTTGCGTCGCTATCTGCTGCCGCAAATTAAATAAAAATGTACAGTCAGCAGGTACGTCAGTAAGAACCTAAATTAATATTTTTCAGTATATTAAATTTTGAGAGGTCGTTTGCAATTGATGTTGTTTCACTAATGCTGTGTTCAGATAAGAAAATTCATGGAACTACGTGCAGTTATTCGCTATCAACAATACAAACAATAATGTAACTGCTGTTAATGTTGACTTATATGCAGTAACGGCTAGTTAAAGGTTAAATCTTTAGTGCTCACTTTATTCCGAATGGCCTATACACCCCTCGCCAACGACTTGGCCGCACGATACAGTATTCTTTGTACCGGACTGAAATAACTGGTTTTTACTGACTTGGTCACGAGGCAGTACATGTTGTAACAAACAGGATGTGACCTCATAGAAATACTGGTCATGTGAGGGCTAGTCATGCGGCCAGAGTCTGACAAACAACTCTATAATAAACTTGTACCGGATGTGTAACTACCGGTCAGCCTTGATAACATGTATGCGAGGCGAACTGCTTTCTGATGCAATGTCTGAACTGTGTTCTGGGATCTACACACCTATTTGTGTTCCTGGGACGTGGTCTCCAACCCTCGCGCCGCCAGACTTGTTGCGTGGTCCAGGTTCGATGTCCGGGCAGGGCACTGCACGGCTGCGCAGCTTTCACCTAGATGTGCATCCACTCCAGCGTACGTCGGTCCGGTGATGATGAGGTGTCGCGTTGTCCCCCCAGATGTGCACTTGTTGGTCACATCACTGCGCGCCGCATAGCCGCTCGTCCAGTCTCTATTAGTTTCTCACTCGATGCCCTGAGAAGCGCACTCACTCTAAGTTCAATGAAAGTCCGATTTCTCAGTTTGGGCGAGCACGAAATGTTTATCACGGGAGTGCGGTTCGTAGCCCCAGGTTGGCGTGCCATGTTTATGACGTTCCTCGTAAGTACCGCACAGGTAACACGGGGTTTATCTATCTCGGCAAAAAAAAAAAAAACTGAATGTTCGTTTCCTGGCTCAGTAGGGCGTGCAATAAAATACACATTTTTATTCTTTAAAAAAAATGTACGTCACATACTCTGGGTGCCTACTGCCGCCAGTCTTTGATTTTAGTTCCACTATTTAGCAATATTATTCGCGACGAATGATATCATGCGTTGCCTACCGTCGCCCCTGATATCCGAAACAAATAGTTGAAAATTGGAGACATACGGTCTCCCTCGACGTCCGCGGCCAAATACCTCGACCCACTTTTCTCGTCGCGGCCCTTCCCTGTCTTGGCGGAAAACCACCCTCCCAGTCCAGTGGTCACGAGAGGGTGCCACCAACTAATCAGTGTCGAGCATCCTACAAAGCTCCACCCTCAGAGAACAGATTCCGTCTCAATTCACTTCGCTATTTTTTATTTTCAAATTGCATTTTTCATCTACATATATTAAGTAAATCCCTAAAATTGCATGTTACTCTAATCGACACAATCGGAGAGAGTTCGCTATTGGTCATGCTAGAAGAAATTGCTATTCTTGTGGAGAGAGACTGCTGAAGAAATCTTGGTGATGTCAGAGTCTACTGTGAGGCGTTAGGCGGCTACATTCGGACCAGTTTTGTTCGAAACAAGAGGAATTGCTGCTGCGGTCTGTCGAGCGAAGAGGAGGTGTGTGACGGGAGTCGAACCGAAGACCGCAAGAGTGAATACAGTGGTGCAATCGGGGTGCTGCGCAGCACACGGCAATTTATCACCACTGCGGACATTTAAGGTAGTACACTGTCAATATTTGAAAGACTGGTGATTGGATATATGACTGAATTCATATTATTTGTTTTCTTATATGATTAATGGTAAATATTCTTGTGCTTTTACTGTCAAAGTTAATAAACATTCTTTGGCACAGTAGTAATAGTGTGCGAAATTAAGGTAGTTGTAAAAAGTATAGCAGATTGCTATTTTGTGTATTTTTGTAAACTTTGTGAGCTAGTAAATCAGTTATTTATTTCAACTCTTTTATTTATAATTATAAGATCTGTATCCCAAAGAGCTCAGGGAATTGCACACATATGAAGTTTTTGCTAACACATTTGTAATTAGCAAAGCTGCCCCGTCTGTCAGGCGGGCTGGTGTGGAAACACACGCTTGATGCGGATCAGACCTGGCCACTGGTCCAACGTGTCCACTCCTCCAATCACACTCAGACCCAGACCACGGCTGCCTTTCTACACACACACCTCGAACGTCGTCTCTGGTCTTCCTGCAGCTTTTCTTTTATCTGCTTTTGGGTGCTCTTTTCCACATCATTCTTGTGAAGTTCGTCAACCGTACCGTCGTTTCCTGGAGTGAAAGCAACCCCTTTCCACTTCAACAGACCCCTCGTAGACAGGCCATCTCTGCCAGGGACCATTAGAAAAAAATATATATATATATGTTTGTGTGAGTCTGTGTCATAATATTGTAATATTCATACATACAATTTATCCAGTAATGGTAATAGTTTCTAACCACGTACTAATTGTATACCAACGTGAGGTTGAATTTGGAAATAACAAAATAAAACAAATCAATTAAATATATGATGGATTTAGAGGTCATATATGCAAAATATTACATTACATTCACCCTTTATACTTAGTAGCATGTGAAAGCAAATTCTTTGCATTCTGCATTGGAATTTTGCAAATGCACTGGCAGAATATTTGTCCAGCAAATACTTTAGTATAATTTGTATTAAAACAAATCTGTACAAACTATTATTATCATATAATTGTTCAGAAAGTATAACAAGGTATTCAAAGAAAAAGTAACATAGGAGAGACTTGAAGAATCTTCTGGATTACCCGGACGGTCCTGCAGAACTGGTAATGGTAACACTGTTAGGTGTGCTTCACAACCCCCACTGTTGCCATGTGGTTATTATAGGGCAATAGCAGCCAGAAATCCCTTCTAATACTTAGTTTCCTCTGTTAAAAGGTCTGCATCTTGATCATGGCTAACCAATTGTGACTGCTTGTAGTGCTACACAGGAAAACAAAGGGACAATTCTTTGGAATTGTCCACATGTCTTGAGCGAAGCTGACCGATGTCGCAACACACTCATTGCTCTGATGTTGTAAACATCATATTCGATAGCAGACTTGTTACGTCTGCAACCACAGATGTCCAAGTAATTAGGGTCCATTTCCCACATTATTGACTTTGACGGAAGCAAATACTCTAGATTTCTTTCCCCGCATTTCTACTAGCTTGTCACTCACATCTCCTGAAAAAAATTTGGAAGGATGCGATGAACGCGTTTCCAAAGCCTCCGATCCATTAGCAGCTTCGAAATGCTTGCTGAAGTAAGTGTACATGGTGTCACATGTTGTGCATACAACAGACTACTTAGCCTCCTTGAAAAATCCCAACTAGACCACTTTTTATCATGTTCTTTATCATTTATACTCTACGATATTTTTTTATTTGAAGACGGATGGTAGGAAACATAATTATAAGCCCTATATAATTATATTTCCCAAGTCTTAAAGAAGTTTTGGACTGAAAGCACTGTCATAGTCGCTTACCTATGTGCCACGCTTCACATGCATTTACTAATGTTACCTGTAAATATATGCTACTGGTTTAAAACAGGATGTTGAGATGTTAACCATATTTGTCACTAAATACTTAAAATGTATTTTTTTAGTACAGCCAAGTTTTCACACATCTCTTGTGTGGACTTCAATATAAAGAAAATTTTGTGTGCATCAGATTATTTACACATTGCTATTCATAAGTTTTAAAAAGTTTTTACGACAATTTTCATGCTCACAAAATAAGTCACAAAGATAGAAATGTTATTCAAGAAATTTATTTCCAATTATCTACACGAGTTTTCAAATTACTGTGATGAAACACTACAATTGGAGTCAATTATGTGACCTTTGCACATGTGACTACTAGATAATAATCCGTCCAAATATGAAACAACGTTTTGAAAAGTGATAATACTACATTAATACAGTACTGTATGGGTACACTGATGATATAAAAAAAATAGAGTAATTTATAAATAAAATTAAAAACACTATATTAACCTGCTCATACTTGGACTGTTGAATGGATATATGTATGCATTTATATTGTTATTTGAAGTATTTTATTGATTAATGGTTAATATTCTTGTACTTTCATTGTCAAAGTTAATTAACGTTTGGTGGCACTGTAGTAATCGTGTGCATAGTTAAGGGTGCACACCTCGAACGTCGTCTCTGGTCTTCCTGCAGTTTTTCTTTTATCTGCTATTGGGTGCTCTTTTCAACATCATTCTTGTGAAGTTCGTCAACTGTACCGTCGTTTTCTGGTGTGAAAGCAACCCCTTTCCACTTCAACAGACCCCTCGTAAACGTGGCAGCTCAGTCATGGACCATTAGAAAAAATATATATGTATGTATATATGTGTGTGTGAGTCTGTGTGATAATATTGTAATATTCATACATACTATTTGTCCAGTAATGTAAATAGTCTCTAACCACGTACTAATTGTAAACCAACGTAAGGCTGAATTTGGAAGTTACAAAATAATTATAAATGATTTAAATATATGAGGGAATTAGAGGTCATATATGCAAAAAAAAGCATTGTGTTCACCCATGATACTTAATAGCAGGTAAAGCAAATTCTTTGCATTCTACATTGGAATGATGACAGTACACTGGCAGAATATTTGTCCATAAAATACTTTAGTATTATTTGTATTAAAACAAACCTGCACAAAATATTATTATCATATTGTTGTTCATGCACTGGCAGAATATTTGTCCTTGAAAATATTTTAGTATTATTTGTATTAAAACAAATATGCACATAATATTATTATCACATAGTTGTTCAATAAGAATAACAAGGTGTTCAATGACAAAGTAATATAATACAGGCCTATTTTTTAGAATGCCTAGTTTAGTTTTTTCAAGCCAATACCAAAATAGATAACACAATGATTTACTTAAAACTTAAAATTGACATTTTAGGCATCCATTGATCTATATGAGTTGCATTTAGTGGTAAAAAATTCTAGAAAGGTTTTAATTGTCTGCACATTTTTTGCAATAATTAATTGACCACTGCAAAACAAACCATACAGTAATGGCTTATTGTTTTCTGTCTATTACTGTTTTTGCCACATATTCACTGCTTCTAACATCTATAAACATAATTTCCAAATACAACACTTAACAATCACTCGTCTGTCAATATAACATACACAGCAATATTTATAATCATAACACCCTTTCTGTTTAAACAACGAATTCCTTGAACCAGAAGTGTTCGAGTGATATTATTCTGTGCCAAATATTTATTTGGCTGCTAAAAGTGTTTGGCTTGGAAGAATCATCTGGATTACCAGAACAGTCCTGCAGAACTGGTGATGGTAACACTGTTAGGTGTGCTACTTGATCATAGCTAACTAATGGTGACTGCTGCAAGTGCTCCACAGGGAAATAAAGAGACATTACTTTGGATAAGTCCATATGTCTTGGGCGAAGCTGATCAATGTCGCAATGCACTCATTGCTATGATGTTGTGAACATCCTATATGAAAGTAGACTTATTACTTCTGCAACCACAGCTGGCAAGCAAATTGAGCCCATTTCCCACATTATTGACCTTGACAATATCCAAGGGAACATATAGTCTAGTTTTCTTTCCCCACATTTCTTCTAGCTTGCCAGTAACATCTCCCGAAAAATTTGGACGGAAGCGATGCACGCGTGTCCAAAGCCTCCGATCCATTAGCAGCTCCAAAATGCTAACTGAAATAAGTGTACGTGGTGTCACGTGCTGTGCCTACAACAGTATACATAGCCTCCTTGAAAATCCTAACTAGACCACTTTTTATCATGTTATTTATGATTTGTACCCTACGAAATGCTTTTCATTCGAAGACGGATGGTAGAAAACTTCAATATAAGTCATATACAAATATATCTCCAAATTTTTAAAGAAGTTTCGAACTGAAAGCCATGTCATAGTCGCTTACCTATGTGCCACGCTTCACATGTATTTACTAATGTCACTCATAAACACATGCTACTGGTTTAAAAGAAAATTTCGAGAAGTTAACCGTATTTGTCAATAAATACAACCAAGTTTTCAAACCTCTCATGTGTTGACTTTAATGTAAAGAAAGTTTTGTGTGTGTCACAATATGCACACATTACTATTCATAAGTCTTAAAAAGTTTTTTACGACACTTTTCGTGCTCACAAAATAAGTAACAAAGATAGAAACGTTATTCAACAAATTTATTTAAATTAGCTACACGAAATTTCAAATTACTGTCATGAAACAATACCATTGGAATCAACCATGTGACCATTGCACATGTGAATACTAGATAATCCTTCCAAATATGAAACTACATTTTGAAAATCATAATACAACATTAATACACTACTGTCTAGGTACACTGATGATATAAAAACAAATAGAGTTACTTATAAATGACATTAGAAACACTTTAGTAACCTGCTAATATGTAGGCTTGCAGGGCATATACTATTACATAATAAATACGGCGAAAGTCTGTTAAAACGTTTCTCAGAGGACAGAAAAATTCTAACTTATTAACAGTGAAAACTTCAACAGTTATAATAGTAATATAATAGTGGACTTACGTACAATAGTATCTGAGAATTTGTGTAAGCGCCATTTGGAATATTATTGGTTAAGGGAAAGCACATAATTGGTCAGTATTAAAGTAATTAATTTTCAGTAATTGTGAATTCATTTCCTTTGACAGTGTGATTTAATTGGACAATATGAAATAGTTTGATTTCACAGTGAGAAGTAAAGTTTACCTAAAGAAGTTAACATTTTTTTTTAAATTTAATTGTTTATATTCGTGTTTAGATATTTTTAATATGTATTTGGCTAAAATGCTCTACAATTTGTAATTGAAAAATGGTATATTCCCTATTAAACCTTGGAGTCTGAAGAATTCAGAGATACCAAGCTAAATTTAAACTTTCCAAGCAAACTTGTTATACTTTAAGGCAAGACAGTATTATATAGCCGAGCATTGAGAAACCAACAGAATATCAGACAGTTTTTAAGTGGCGATATGAATTTTTAATCTAATAATTGTTTCACTTAACAATAAAATTATTGATTAATGTAAATAGAAGGTAATTTGTATGAAAACCCTTCAAAAGTTGCGAAACAAGTAATATTTTAAAAACTGTTTTCTGTAATGGCAGCAAGGTGGTAACACCGACGGCCGAGGCCGGTAGCTTGCGCTTAAAGGAAGGTTTGTCCTGGTCAAGATGGGGGCAAAGGCGGACGTACGTTTAGGAGGTCAAATTTTGAAAATAGAGTTTTGAGACTAGAATGTTTCAACTTTGGATAATAAACCCCAAAAATTTGTTACAGTTCCGCCGCATCGAAATTCCAAGTAAGAAGGAAAATTTTTCAAACTAAATAAAAGTGTCAAAACTTCCGTAGCAAAACCCGACAGAATCCGCTCAAAAGAAGTGAGTGAACGGCTTGCAAAAGCTACAGGTGCCAATGTACCATCGTATTCCTGAGACAACACTGCTTCCAAAGCTATACCAAAGGGATCAACTTGAACAGAAAACCATTTGGAAAAGTCAGGTAATTTTAACACAGGAAAAGATAACTACATCTTTTCTAACCTATGGAAGGCATTTTCTTGAGGATCACCACACTGAAATTCCACAGCCTTTCTCTTCAACTGATTCCAGGGCGCAGCAAAGTCTGCTAGATCGGGAAGGAAACGGGCATAGTAACCTACCATACCAAGTAACCTTTGAACACCTTTAAGATTACGCGGCCTAGGAAAGTTCACTACAGGAGCCACTTCCTCAGGGTCTAATAAAAGACTTCCTCTTGACACCAAGTAACCCAAAAATTTGATTTCTGTTTTAATTAAAATAATCTTTTCGAGATTTATTGTTAACCAAGCAAATTGTAGACGACCAAAAATATTCCACAAATGTTCAATGTGACTTTAATGGTCATCGCTATAGACCATAATTTCGCCCCGTAATTGTAGACAATTTCAAAATTATAGTCCGCATAAAATTCATCCAGTACTCTAGGTAAAGCTTGTCTTCCGAAATTAGCACCCATTGGAATTCTGGTGAACTCAAATTGACTCCATGGTGTGCCAAACGCACTATACTTACTAAACGAATGTTCAAGCAGACATTGATGAAACTCTGGTTCAAGATAATGACTGAAACATATTGGGAATTCCCCAGATATTGCAAAGCAACATCTAATGTGCGCAGCGGAAACGGGTAAAGATGAATTTTTTTAGATACTTCAGAAGGAAACACAACAAACCGAAAACCTTAACCTTCTTTTTTCTTCCTGTGAAAACTCGGTGAACAACACTCTGAGGTCGAGAGCATTATAACACCTGCTTTCCGTTTGAGGCATGATAGCCGACTGTTTTACTTTGTTTAGAGTAACTATTGAGTTTAAATTGTTTGTATTTTTCCACAATTTTCTTGGAAGGTATGTTAGGGGGTGCTAGAAAATTTAAAATTTGCAGCACTATGAAAGAAAATTAAAACTAATTAGATTTAAAATGTGTACATGAAACATACAATTGAAAGAAAAAGACCATCATGACACCTCAAGCGAATGACATATTTGTGCCTGATGGACATCTAACTTTATCTTAGTAGCTTATGGCATTAACAAAATATAAGTTTACTTTATATACACTGACATTTATAAACTAGGCATTAGTAAAATACCACAAAAATTTATCTCAGTAAATAAATCGTAATTCTTTGATTTGATATGTTTAAAATCATATTTCAGTGCAAGTAGTAATAAGGGGGGAATTTTATGCCAGATAAAGAAGCATTCATATTAAATTAATGACATTAAATTTAATGTCATTTTATTTAAGGAATATTTACATCGAACAATGGCATTTAAGGGAAACCATAAGCTATATCTAAAGTATGTTATATTTCTTATCATTAATGACTGAAAATAACTACACACATGCTTCCCATCTATGACAACAAATCTTTTGTTCTCAGAGATAACGCATATTCCCAAGGTACAGATTCTTGGAATAACGAAGTAAATAGTTTTACGTTTTACTGATACTACTAGAGCAGACTATCTAAAACACATTGTTCTTTATAATGTGCTGTTTTATTAATCATGCACTATATAGGTCAGGTAATGGTCAATTTTGTAATTTAAGAGCAATGCAGATGAACCTTATTGGCTTTGTTTAGCTTACGTTCTACTATATGATAAATCGCACATTTTTGTTTGATCTGATAGAGTTTCCATTTTCCTGTGCACAAATTATTATTCTTGCCTCTCTTATTGATTATTCTGTTTTTCAAAGTAAGCTTGTGATGCATTCCGACAGTTTTTCATTCAATTTTTTCCGGGACTTTTTCAGCACAATAATAATGGGGAACATTGACATTTCATAGAAATGTGTTAAACTTCTCGACATGCTCTTTTATACACATATAAATGTAGCTATTAACTTTTTGTCCCGTGAAGATCGATAAGAATTGTGTTATTTGAGATTAAATGCAGCAATTTAGCCGGGCGTTATCACGTGACATCGGAACTGTTACTCACCGGTCTGACGTCACACATTAGTATCTGCAATAGCGCTCCGGTTGCGCTCATGACCGGTAAATGTTATTAACGTTTTGTTTATTGAACTTTCGGGAGGAAATGGAAGGTCTTCTTTTTAAAGCACAAAGTGATAATCTGCCCTGAATTGATTCTGATACGATAGACGACTATTTTAAATCTAGTTACGTCATTGGAACGGAAACGAAAGGAATTAAATAACATAGGCAAGATACTCATAGTTTATTTATTAAGTACGGTACCTTACCGACAAGTAACAAACTGTACATGTGAGTAGTCATACATAGTAAGACACTACTTAAAATGCTCTACTGTTATGAAAAACAATTGCCTCGCAATATAATGAAGTACCTGTACTGAAAAACATAACCGTTCGTGATTTGTGTTACGGCCATGCTTCATGACTGTAGGAATGTTATGTGGAAAACTCAACATGTTACGCTAATATACGTACTGTAGATGTTGTTTGCCTGTAGTGACAGACTGTAAGCCATATGTGAATCATAAATATTCTGGCGGACGCAACTTGGCCGGTAGGGCTATCCCAGCGGACGCCACGCGAGTACCGTTCTTACAGTGTGGTGACAGCACTCGACCCATTTAGTATCAAATACAGGATGTCCCGAAAATATCTTCCGATATTTACACAGGTTGTAGTATACAACAAAATAAGACGAAAGCATTTGCACTGTTCACCAAAACTGAATATTAAGGGTGTTATGACCAGTTTAAGGTGAACATTTAAAACCGTATTTTCCCAAAATATGGGAAACTATGCCAAATATGAAACCAGTATTGTCAGCATTGCTTAATGCTAATGGGATCTTCAAACCAACAGTATATGGTGCTTGATGTAGGTGGTAGGGATAAAGTGCCTGATAGAAATAGCCCTGCTGAGGTCCTATTTTCAGACAACTTGTATCTTTCCGCACGTAACGGCTAACAACGGGCATGTCTAACCTCTCTGGACATGTCACTTGTTGTATGCGCAAGTACAATATATTGTAGTCAGTATGAATCGATACTGTTTATTAAAAAACGTATTAATTATATAAAATTCAGTTATGCCAATTTAGGTTGATTTTGTTTCATATTGTTGTATTTAAATAGGAAAATACGTGGAACTATATTGAGTAATTTCGGTGCCAGCAATCCAAGCAGTAAGACAAATATAATTAATGTTTAATTATACACAGAATTTAATCATGTCATTCCCGTTCGATGTAGACTAACGAAACTCGTATTTAAGGTTATACCAAATGACCTCATCACGAAACATTATTAAGAACTTGCATTGCTTAACATGATTTCAGTTTTTTTGTGAAAATAATTATGCAGAAGTAAAATTGATTACATTTATTTACGTCAAAATGATCTTCACAAATAAAAACAACTGATTTCGGTGAAACATCTTCATACCGTCGTCGAATGGCGTTCAACCATTTCTTTCGTTTGCATTTTTATTGCGGGATGGTGATTAATATTTTGTCCGGTGTTGCAGTCGAAGTGCTTGTGCACTGAGGTACTATACACCATTTCAAGTTTTTATAATGATGTTCTTTAGTATTTTCTGTTCCCGTGACGTTAAATCCTAACCACTGGGAGTAAACTACCACCACGACCCATGTAAACACAGGCGGCAGTTAGCGAGTACTAAGGTGTGACGTCACGAGCGGCTCAGTCGCGCCAGCTGTGTTTTGGCGCAGATTAAAACTGCGATATTTTTATCTGGCCATAACTTTCACATTTGTCAACTTAGAGCTGCGATACTTTCGATGTATGATATTTGTACCGAACTTACTGTGAAACCATCGTCTGAATAAAATGCGAATGTTGCCCATTGTAATATTTTTTATTTCGTTGGAAACTTTTTCCCTTAGCTATCTGTTAAATTATGTGTAATTTGTGTACACAGAAATAGACAAAGTTAATAGGTAAATTTCAATTGTTTCATTATTTTGTTACTAACGCATCTTTATAATACTATTGAATATCGCGATATTTACAATTTAATGCATACTTCCAATTTGTGATTCGAAAAATTATATGTGTAATTGTGAAATCTGATACCTATTTGTTTTATATTTCCTCGTTCAGAATCGCAATTTCGCCGAATGATTTACAAATTTAATCATATTTTCCTCATTTAACTCAAAGGAAAGTCAGTCATCTAGGTATGAAAAAACCGGCAAGGGGAAAATATTTGGTTAGCTTTATTTTTAATATGGTTTAATTTAATACTCGCTCCTATTTATGAAAAAAGAAAAGTTATTCAAATTGTAATATCCCAGAGCATTTTAAATTTTAGTGTATTATGCAAGTACAAATCAAACCGCAGTAGATTGCATGCTGCGATTCTGTTTTCTCTTAGTTAACCATCCTGCTTTACGTTGCTATTATTTGAGTTTTTTTGAGTTTACTTCTAAATGCTTTATTGGAAACAATTTCTTTTTCTTCAACAGCTATTAGTAAAAGCTGATAAATTTTAACAATGGAGACTTCTTACATGATTATTTCCTTTTACGTTTGTGTTTGCTAATGAATGGTAACAGATTCATTAAAAAACTTGTCGACCATTATGGTGTGACGTGCTAGGGACAGTTGGGCGTCGGTGGCGCGCGTGGCGTCAAGTATTGGAGTTACATCGGCTAGGAACGCGATCTTTGCTATTTTCTGGTCGTGCTCTGTAACCTTAGAGCATATATAACAACTAGAGAGCTGATTGCCTATTCCTCTCCATGCTGTGAAGTGGTTCCTAGATCTAATCAGCTGTTGATGGGCATCGAGTGAAACAAGATTTTTATTTATTACAACATAGCGTTTAGCATGTCTTACTTAAATATTAGTTACATTTAATAAAACATATGCAAAATTATTTGCTGTCGTGTATTACCTGCGTCCATCGATTCTCGTTCATTTTCGTGTTAAATAATATTTTGTTTACATGTTCTGTTTACATTGTCTTAGCATTTTCGTTTTCCACTTATTTAAAGACTGAATATTAATGAAACTGTTGTGTATTAATTGTAAAAGATCCAGTAGTTTATAAATCTCATTTGTCAAGGTCTTTACAAATGGATGTCGCAACATAAATTATTTTGTAGCAGTTTTCGTATATTATGCAAACAAAGCACCAAAACTATCTCTAGTTATTCATGCTCTAAGTCTGTAACGTCCTTAATCTTCCCCTTCCGTTCCTCGCGCATGTGCACTCGCCATCGTCTGCTATTGTGACGACTAGGAGCAAGTTTGGCAGGTGCAACTGCCTCACTATGAGTAGTGCAAACAGGTACCTACAACTACCATAGAGGGAGAAATGTTGGCAATTGCGGCTGTTTCAAGAGAAGCAATTCAACTATGTACCACTACCACTGACATGGAGGTAGCAATGTTGGCTAGTGGTGCTTACTCCAGGAGAGCAACGGAACCAGTTACAAATTTCCTTTTCAGAGCGAGAACAAGGTTGGTTGGTTGGTCCCGCTATCTCAAAAGGAGCTATGCAACCTGGTACTGCCAGGCATGGTTGGAACAAGTACATTTCATTTGACATGTGCACGTATTAATTAACTTGCCCAAGATTTTGTGAAGTTTTTCTTTAGTCGCCGAGATTTCAACCATTTCCTGAAGTGCATATTTTATATTTCATTTTTTAATTTGTACTATGTTATAGTATCATTATCGTCATCTTCAGACAATATTCAAGAAATTTTGCAAATAAAAAGGAATAATCATTTGATAATATGAGCAGCTACAATTAAGTTTGTGTATACTTACGAATAGTAGCAGGTAGGAAAATTATTGTCTAACTTTTATGTAACGATAATCAACCCATCGCAGCATGTCAACTGCTTTGTCACGAAAAAAAAACTTGCCTTAAAGGACAGGATAACTACAAGTAACACAGATACATCGCTTCAATTTAAGTAATTTAACAGCATGTGATGTAACAGTGGTTCATGGAAATCTAAATTACACAGTGCATAATGTCACTTGCAGAACAGTTTTCTAGAAATGCTTGAGAATTAATTTTGATAAGAATATATTGTCATAAAATATAATAGTATTTTTTTTTCGGGGGCATAGTAAGGCTTTCAAATATCATCTAACAGAATATTTTATTTTGTGTTCCACATCGTTGAGTACATCGCGCCTCAAGTTGGTATTGACGGCAATCATTGTCGTACGTTTGATGGTCGTGAAGGTCTAAAAGAATATTACGTTCTAATTGTCTGCACAATTATTGAATATATATGCATCAAATTAGGAAAACACATGTTTTCTGGTCTTTTACAGGTGAACTACTGCATAGATAGAAAAATTTAAAATCAACAAAAATTATAAATAACTTCCTAAAATCACTGCAAATATATGCTTTTTTTAATTTTAGATGGCAAATTTACAAAGGGAACAAACTTTTGGAATTCAGGGAAAAGAATCATACATGTTTTACCTCACAACTATTATCATCCTTCTTAGGCTTTCAAATGGATTTTGGACCCGCATCTTACACATAATTTGGTGTTTGCTGATTTAACTAGATAGCTGTTATTTTACAAACTTATTTTATCTTACTACTTTTTAAATCTTCTACTTTCTATTATTTACATATATCTCCTGACCCTAAATTACTATGCTCGGCGTAAATGAATAGCGCCTAAGAACTATATTCTTATTCATGTGTGTCAAATAGAGTATCTGACAAATGACTGCATTTTCTGTATTCAGAGTCGGGTGTTGCAATAAAACCTTGCCTCCCTTTGTTGTTAAACACATCTTAACATGTCAACTGCTCTACGTATAAACACCTGTCTTAGAAGACAATTGCACTGCATGTAAACAAGATAAATTCAATTTAATGGAATCTTAAGGCATAGTGATTTCTCACGATATTCACAATGGCAAAACAGTTGTCCAAGTAGGCTTTTGCAACATTTATAATGAAATATATCGTCCCAAATTATTATCAGTGTTCATAAATGTCTTTGCATACAATAATAAGTCTCTCAGCGACAATCTAAATGTGGACTCACGTGTTAATTTTATCTCGTTAGGTTTTCCGAAATTTCAAATGAAAGTTGTGGTCATTATTTGTAGAGTGTATCGCACTCCAGATAGGCATTGACAACGTCCATTGTTTAATCTCTTATTATTTTGAAGGTCAAAAATCATGTAATGTTGCAGTTATGTGTAAATTTATTGAAAAAAAATACTTTACACGACGTGCAATACATGTATTGTCTGCTGTTATTCCAACCTGCTGTAGTAGTTGATAGTATGTAAGTAAGTAAGAACCAGAAACAATAAATTTATGTACAGAGAAGTAATATAATTTTTAATTAGGTAAAATTTTACAATT
Source organism: Medauroidea extradentata (assembly GCA_003012365.1). Taxonomy (NCBI): domain Eukaryota; kingdom Metazoa; phylum Arthropoda; class Insecta; order Phasmatodea; family Phasmatidae; genus Medauroidea; species Medauroidea extradentata. Next base: position 6,676 of record PNEQ01124116.1, on the reverse strand, counting down.
ATAACATAAAGCGAAAACAAATTCGAAGATGAGTGAAACGTTTCTCACATACAGCTGTTTTGCTTGCAATTAGATTTTGAATCAGACTTGCCCCTAATTTGGCACCAAACCCTTTATGCACCTGGAATTTATACCACCGTTTATTAGATAATAGTCCTATTACCACTTGCCGATCGTTCATATTGTTATAGAAATCGATGTTACGGACCTCGAAGTCATTATGCATGGCAAACATGCATAGCCCTCAAGCACTTCGATCTGCCGCTGCACTCCATACCTTGCCGCATAATTTTACATGGAATTTAAACAAGCTGCATTTCAGGAAAAAATGTAGGCTACATTGTGCTGATTTGTTGTAGGCTTATACCCTTATTCTCAGACCGTGATTCTAAAAAGGGTGCACCCAAAATGTGGGGGGGGGGGTGTTTTGGGGGTTGAAAAACCCTTAGAAAAAATGTGAACTATAATACTATTTTACTTTCACTTCTTGCATAAATTTAACTGATAGAAATAAAAAGAATAATAATCTAAATGAAAATCGTCTAATGGAAGTTTGGCAGGTTGTGTCCAAGGGATCAAGAACCACGGTCTCTCCTATTCTAAATTGTAAAAATTGTTTAATTAGACACTTTTTTCTTTGAAAATCAGAATTTTTTTCGTGACAACCAGCTAAATTGGGGGGAGGGTTTTGATAAGTGTAACTTCATAACATTCTCTAATTTGGGACACCATATTCCTCCCCATCATCCGTCATCCTAATTAATGCCCTATCACCTTACCACCCGAACAACAATCTTATATAAGGAAGTGTTTTCAGAAAAGTACAAGGCGTATTCCGTATTTGAAGGCACCTTCTCAAATATTATTATATTAGGCTTGTGCAAGCACCTATAACTGTATAGCTATGACTGGTCTGTCGTCATTCTTGCTTCGCTTTTGTTTTGTGGTGGTAAATTCACAGTTGCGTTTAAAATGTTTTTGATTAGTTCCTATAATGTATGGGCACTTTTACGAAGAGAAACTGGTTGTTTGACAAAAAATCTGCTATTACGTTATGATTATCAACACATCACAACATATAAACAATTGAAACTGCGTCAAACTACTTACATTTGTTGAAAGATAAAAAATTAAATAAGACATATGTCTTCACCATGCAGGCAAATACATAGCTTGTGAAGGCGAGGAGATATCTCGGAATTTACATACGACAGTTATCATTGACTTTGGCAGAAATGTTATTATGAAATTCCTTATCTTAATCCATAACAGTCTAAAATAATTTTTTTACGTCTTTCAATACTTTTAATAGTGAATAATTATTGTTTAAAACGATCCATTAGACGGGTCACGATTTTTTAGAATAGTTTCATATGCATCGCACATCGCACCAACAATTGGCAGTGTCCACCATTCTATTACATCGGATAGAATTAGAGTTTATTGCTCGTTAGTATTTCAAACAAAAATTGAAATTCGAATGTGTATTTATCCTACCATTTAGTCAACATAAATTTTTTGAAATAGTATTTATAACTACCACATTTTGACCTTATTTTGCCTTGACTACATTTCTATCCCAGCTAGCAGTCGTATTACGATTTAAAAATGCTCCACATACTGCTATACGATCTCTCACTTTTTATATTTAATCGATATCATAACCCTCGTAACCATTACTCACAGACTACATGCATAGTTCCGAACAGTTTATTTTGCCGCAACACCACTTGTCTCGCCCCCCTGATTGCACATGTTTTCCAAACTGTCATAGTTCCCTCACAAGTGCTGCAGACTTTATTATTCTGTTGTTTCAGGCATGCACCCTACAGTGAAGTCCGTGTTTCAAGAATTATTTTGGAATGTTGCATCATTTAAAATGCAACTAATTTAGTATCAAACTATTTTATTTTGCTTGTGGAAGTATCAAGAATCTTGCCATTGATTATGTGTTATCATTCTGAACACGCCGTGTTCGCCACCCTGTCCTGAAGTGTGCATATTGTTGCATGCAGTAATGCTGAGGGCGCGCTGGCTGGAGCCTGTGTCGCAACACCTTATGGACTAGCCCCTGAATTACTAGCCGAGCGGCTACGTGATGGGTATCCCGCATATATTACGTCATAGTCCTGTTCCAACTGCGCTTTTACCCAGTGGGAATGGCATACGAGAGTTAAGTCACGTCCGATATATGATGTAGTGTCTATTTTTAGCCCCTTGTAATGCAGTAAATCCCCGACTGTTTGGCAGAGTATAAAAGCACCGAATCGACACAATTGGAGAGAGTTCGCTATTGGCCGTGCTAGAAGAAGGAGCTATGCTTGTGAAGAGAGACTGGTGAAGACATCTTGGTGACGTCAGAGTCTACTGTGAGGCGGTAGGCGGCTACCTTCGGAGAAGTGTTGTTCGAAACAAGAGGACTTTGCTGCGGCGGGCTGTCGAGCGAAGAGGAGGTGTGAGACGAGAGTCGTACCGTAGACCGCAAGAGTAAAGACAGCAGTGCACTCGGGGTGCTACACAGCACACGACGATTCATCACCACTGCGGACTATTAAGGTTGTAGACTTTCACTATTTGAAAAAACTGTTTATTAGATATATGACTGAATTTATATTATTATTTGAAGATTTTAATTGATTAATGGTAAATATTCTTGTGCTTTAATTGTCAAAGTTAATTAACGTTCTGTGGCACAGTAGTAATCGTGTGCATAGTTAAGGGTGTTGTCAAAGTTATAGCTGATCACTGTTTTGTGTATTTTTGTATACTTTGTGAACCAGTAAATCAGTATCTTAATTCAACTCTTTTTTATAAGAGCTCAGGGAACTGCCCACATATGAAGATTTTGCATAAACGTATATTTGGCTGATCTGCCCCCTCTGCCAGGCGGGATAGTGTGTAAACACACGCTTGATGCGGATCAGACCTGGCCACTGGTCCTACGTGTCCACTTCTCCAACCATACTCAGACCCAGACCACGACTGCCTTTCTGCACGCACACTTCGAATGTCGTCTCTGGTCTTCCTGCTGTTTTTCTTTTATCTGCTCTTGGGTGCTCTTTTCCACATCATTCTTGTGAAGTTCGTCAACCGTACCGTCGTTTCCTGGAGTGAAAGCAACCCCTTTCCACTTCAACAGACCCCTCGTAGACAGGCCATCTCTGCCAGGGACCATTAGAAAAAAATATATATGTATATATGTGTGTGTCTGTGTCATAGTATTGTAATATTCATACATAATAATTGTCCAGTAATGTTAATAGTTTCTAACTACATACTAATTTTAAACCAACCTGAGGCTGAATTTGGACCATACAAAATAAAACAAATGATTTAAATATATGATGGTATTAGAGGTCATATATGCAAAATATTGCACTGCATTCACCCAGGATACTTAATAGCATGTGAAAGAAAATTCTTTGCATTCTGCATTGGAATGTTGACAATGCACTGGCAGAATATATGTCCAGAAAATACTTTAGTATTATCTGTATTTAAACAAATCTGCACAAACTATGATTATCTCATAATTTTTCAGAAAGAATAACACGGTGTTCAAAGACAAAGTAATATAGGACAGACCTGTTTTTTTAAGTAGGGCTACTGTAGTTTTTTTTCCAGCCAAGACCAAAATAGATAACATTATCATGATTTATAGTGAAAAGGCACTTAAAAGTGACATTTAAGTCGTCCATTGTTCAATATGAGTTACATTTAGTGGTAAAAAATTCTACACAAGTTTTAATTGTCTTCACATTTTTTGCAATCATTATTTAAACAAAAAAAGTGCCGTTTTCTGTTCTACCAACCTGCAATAGTAGTTCTTAGGTTGTTAATGCTTAAAAAATTGAATAAGAAACTATACCGAGAAACATATTTACAATTTTATTGTAGTAGTTAATTTACACTTATATTATGCCTTATTGTTGCGATAGCTATATTTGCTACTCCTTCTCGTCAAAACAAACCATACAGTAATGGCTTATTGTTTTCTGTCTATTACCGTTATTGCCACATTGTCACTGCTTATAACATCTATAAACATAATTTCTATATACCACACACAACAATCACTCGTCTGTCAATATTTCATACACAGCAATATTTATAATCATAACTCTCCTGTCTCTGTCTCCTCTAATCTGTTTTCAACAATAAATTTAAGAAATACACTTTGACGACAGCATGAAATATAACCATCAGAACCAAAATTAATTGACATTTTAATATCTAAATTTTTAGAAGTTTACAAAATATTCAGCGAATTATTACAATATTCTGTCATGGCAAAATAAAAAAAAAACTCTATTAGTAGTAAATTGCCTTACGACCTACGACAATGATATTAATTAACTTCCTTTAGCCAAACACATGGCATAAAACCAGGAGGGTTCAAATACAAATAGTAACGAAATCATGTTAATTTAAACTAATTATGTGACCTGCAGCACCCAACCTCCAAACCATAATATGGCAATAGTAATTCTTATCTTAGAAAAACATTCTTTTTCCCGAAGTCTCTCTACCGAACCCAGCAAAAATCCGGTTGTGGTGCCCGAGCAGTATGGCGACACAAACAATAAAGAAATAAAAGAAAAATGTCTAATTAAGCAATTTATTACAATATATCAAAGCTTCTACTAAAAACACATAAGTTTACTCACTGTGACCTTCAATCGAAGAAAAGAGAGATGTCTTTACTAAAAATATCTAAATTAAGGAAAACAATTTCATATTGAGATGTTCTAACTACCTGCGAAACGTAGTAGAGTCGAGGTCTTCATCCAGCGCAGGGGAGTCGTCTCAGGCAGCTTGCAGCGAAGTGTAGCTCACTACTGCTTGATGACTGCAGTCTGTCCAACCTTGTGGAAGCAGGGTATATAAAGGAGTCCAACAGGAAAGCGGTATCTCATAGAGATAACATGTGGTTTCACCTTATTGGCTAGAACAAGTATCTGATGCAATATTATCGAGTGTGTGGTCAGAAAGGGGTTTCCCAGTCCTCCAGTGGGGAAGTACTTGGTTGATAAGTTTGGCGTCAACAGGATGCTGCTTTCAGCGATAGAAGTTTATTTGCATCAGGGCGCACATGAAAGGAAATGTCTGGCAGGGTGTGTGCGACGATACATACGTCCGGGGAAACTACAAGGTGATATCACTATCACGAGGCACGCCAGTTGTGTGGTTAATTGGGAAATATCATAGGAAGTGGCAATCAGCGTTGACGGATGTCTGCGGGCTGCCAGAGGAAGTGTGATTTGATTAGATAGGCTCGGCGCGCTCTGCGACCCGAGAACTGAAGTGAGGCCAGGAGCTGGCTGGGCCACTACATCACTCCTCCTTTTTCAAAAGATTTGAACAATGGACAAGTCTTTTCAAATATGTGCCTTTTGAGAATATGAGAAACGTGAGTCCATCCACGACGTCTTCTCTTTTCGGTGTCCTCTTTTTCTTTTTTGCTTGATGTATGAAATTGTTTTCCATATCATCCTTAAAAACTTAAACAAAGTTAACTATCAAGGACTGAATCTAGGTTTAAATTAATCAATAATGAATTTATTAATTACTCAAAATTTCCAAAGGGGTTATTTGATCTCTCTTTCCTTTAAAATTATGATATTACCCTATTTGGTCACTTCAAAAATATGATCATTTCTGAAATACACAAGGATACATAAGAGTACAATGCAAGCATAAAACAATACACAAACAATAAGCAATTTGATAAATGATTACAGATATTTGTTTCAATAATCGACAATATCGGTTTCAATAATATATTTGTTTTATCTCATTATTTTATATATGTTGATTATATTGATTAATAATATATTTACATACATTTTGTTTCTTCTTTCAACTTTCGTAGCACTTTACTGATTTTTATTTTTATTTTAGACTCTGTTTTTTTTTTTTCAAAATAAAACACTTTTACTCACTACACCTTATTTCTTGAAGCAAGTAGTTATACTGGGAGGCACACGCTGAACTGGAACAGGATTCTGCTGCTGCTGTCTTTGTTGTTGTGTACCTGGTTTGGTACTCAATTCGATGTCATCTGCTTGACCCAGGGACTCCAAGACATGGGCTGCGTTGAGTCGTCTTTGTTGCAGGTATCACTGAAGAAATCTCGACAACATCTCTATGATCTGCCTTCTCCAACATAACAGAACTCCTAACATTCCCAGGATGATGAACATGTGGTTTATGTGTTTCTTTGTTTCCACCTCAATTATTCTTTGATGCTTCAAATTCTTTACTTCAGAAATCATGTGAAGAATGTCTACATTTTTATCATTACTTATACTTGAAATATTTATTTGTAAATCATTACTCGAATTTATTTCATCATGTTCTTCACTTGTCAACAAAGTGTTAACTTTTGGAAACTTCACTTCTTTTAAATTATACTTTAAATGAGTTATTTTATTGCTATGAGGTAGTAACTGTATGTTATCACTTATTATCATGCAATGCTTACCTGAGATATCGTCCCCTGAGCTGAGATCCACTCCTCTACTACGTGTTTTCCATCCAAACTTTCTGAACAAACTTTAGTTATTTTCATTGACTTAGGGACTGAGTACAACCAACTACTACCATCCACTGATCTGATAAAAACTGGTAAAAATGATCTACTTAAGACTTCTCTCTTACATAGATTATAATCTTG
>PNEQ01124113.1:0-10463 GCA_003012365.1 Medauroidea extradentata | reverse complement strand
AGTGCTCGCCATCTTGGCACGCTGCTTGAAAAAGTCGTTAGAGCCGAAGATACCCGAACGCGCTGGCCCTCGTGCCGACTAAAACTCTGAATACGGATTTTGTGGACTGGAAGGGAAACGACTTTTTCAGTAGGCCGCGGCACAGTTGCTTCATACCGACTATTGCTTCGTAACCACGAAACTCAGAATAAGCCCCCTGGTCTCTGCAACGTGTATAGATGCAGCTTTAGTGGCGTGTACACGTCTACACTCTCCGGCCTTCTACTAAAGACGGCCGTGCGAGCAGTCTTCTCGTCGACAGCTCGTCTTTATGTGACTTTCATTGGTGACCCTATTATTTTATGACGTTATATTTGGGGTGTGTATTTTACCCACCTATTCCTTTTATAATATTCTAAACAAAGATTTTAATGTCTAATAAACCACAAAAATGCAAGTTTCTTGGCTACTCTCGAACACGAGAAATAAAGCTTTAAAAAAAAATAAGTGGAGGTCCTGAAAAGAGTACACAGAAAACCAACAATATAAACCTTAATATCGTGATAATCTCTGAAGGCTCTAGACACCGAGTTCATTGGGTTACAGACAGAGAACATGCGTGTAAACATATGTGACCTATGTACTGTATATAATATTATAGTTATGTTTTAATTATATTTCTCACCAAGGCGAGCCTAGTTCTATTCCCGGCTGGATCGGCCCCCGGATTTCCGCATGTTAGAAAATGGTGCCGAACGATGCTTTGGTCGGTGGGTTTTCTCGGGGATCTCCCGTTTCCCCCGACATGTCATTTCGGCGCTGCTCCGTTCTCCTAATTTCACCCCCCCCCCCCCTCCGCCAGTGCCAATGACCCCGAAGTTAGGCGCTGACCAAAATCTCTCACTCACGTTAACATATTTCTGGTACTGAAGTTCGAAGCCTTTAGTATCACGAAGTAGGGTAGGTTTACCTTACACCATGGCCGTCTTTAGTAGAAGGCCGGAGCCACAGACTGAATAGTAATAAAGACGCGAAATTACGTGGTGGCTCGTTTGGTAGTGGTAGGGACCTTGTTCTTCACGAAAATAATTTTGCCCCACTTTGTTTCGGAGCCTTATGTGCACATCTGCAGTTCTGCTCCGTGGTTAGTGATTGGATATTTTAACTCTCACGAGCCTTGGAATTCTACCGGCAAACCACAGACGAGTGGTGTTGCAGGAGCGTTTTTTTAATTGGCTCAGTCAAATGATACACGTAGACACGCTGCCAATAACCGTGAAACAGATTTGCAGATGTGCATGTAAGTTACTGAAACAAACCGGGGCAAAATTCTTTTCGCGAAAAACAGAGGTCTCTAGTTACTGGCGAACTCCGCCGCTTATTGGTTGCCCTGTGGCTGTTGATCCCAACCTCATGTCTGTTTGGCCTGGCTGTCGATAATCAGATAAACTGCCTCACACTGATCGGCAGTAGGTGTTTCCGCCATGTAGTTGGCCAGGGATGCAATTTTGCTGGCGTGTGCGACTGAGTTCGCTGTTCTACCGGCTATTTTACTTCTGTATTCCTAAATATTCTGTGCCGGAGCCTTGAATGTGGCAACGCTGCATCGGAGTCATTGTAGACGTGCTCACGCCACTAAAGCTGCATCTATACACGTTGCTGAGACTCGGGTGGCCAAGAAGTGACAAGCAGTAGACCCACGATGTAGTGTTGCCACATTCAAGACTCCGGCCTTCTGCTAAAGACGGCCATGCTTCCACGCGTGAAAGGTTCTTCGAAAGTTATTCCTTAGCTGATATCACTCGTGCTTGCTGAGTAGTTTATGAATAAATCTATATTAGCCGAGGCTCTGAACACCACTAGGCGGACGAACAGACAGTCATTATCAATTTAATCAGCATTATAATTTAGGACTACACGAAGTAGTATCGGTTGGCTCATAGGCCAGAGTGTTTGCCCTTTATCTTTGCTGTTCGGGTTCGATTCCCGGCGTGGCCGATCCCGCATTTTTCGCATGTGGGAAACGTGGTGGATTTCGCCGTTAGCTGGCGTGTTTTCTCGCGGTACTTCTACTTCTCCTGCTCTTTCAATTAAGCCGGCCTCCATGGCGTTGTCAGTTAGGTGCTTGTGTACGGTACGAGAGGTCCAGGGTTCGATTCACGGCTTGGGCATGGCTGTTGTGAGGTCCCTTCGTCTCACTTCACCCTCATCGGCTCTTAAGACCTCGTTGTTAAAGAACTGTGAAACCCTTTCCCCTTATCTCCCCTCTTTGAATTCCTTCGCTTCTTCTTCACTATAAGCCATCTTTTGAGGCGCTAACTTTCAAAATAAAAAATTTCTACAGAAATACGAAAACGAGTTAAACATATCTGTACATAAGTTAGGTGACTTACAAGGACGTATTTACATTTGACTATACAAATTACACATGGGCCTTTAAAAATTCACGTAAAAATATGTGTTTTCCTTCAAAAACATTATTATATACCATACTGTAGTTGTGTTTTCGTAATAAGGGCACAACAGTTGGTACCTATTGGATGGTGCAGAGTCAACGAAAACACGTTCGCTACTTTTAAAGTCAGACGTGTCAACAATATTCATTGGGAACTAGATGTGACCATTGTTTTTTATATATAAAATAACCCACTGAATACACGCCGGCTAACGGTAAGGTCCGCCAGGGTTTTTCACATGCGAAATATTTAGGGACCTAATCGGCCGGGGATCGAACACGGAACGCCGGTGTGTTCGGTCCCGGAATTTTTCGCATGTTGAGAAACGCGGCGGACGTTGCCATTGGCCGGCGTGTTTTCTCGGGGAATTCCCGTTTATTCCGCCTCTCTCATTCCGTCGCTGCTCCACGCTCATCTCACCCTCGCCCCGTACATTCCTCGGGCCGGACGGGCGACAGGCATGTCTCACTAGTCGAGCAGCCGGCCTAACCTCCCAACATTTTCCCTTACATAAAATGTGACTGCGCCGAAGCCGAGACTACGTAATGGATTTGCATTTTCATTATTCATAATATGAAAAAAATGCTGTTTTCATACATAACTTCGAATTACAAACTAAAGAAGCATTTTGGATTTACGCCATTGCAGCAAATGGCGTGTCACTGAAAACCAGAGAATACACACGAACAGACAAGTAAACAAACAAAAGAACATTGTTTACAACTGGCAAACAAAGGTAAACACATACAATTCCACAAGGAATTCAGTCAGTGAATTACCAGAAAATAACACAAACGAGCACGTAAATCTGAAAAAAAAAAAACCAAGGAAAAATTAAGAAATAACTCAGATTATTCTACACAAGAAATTTCATCAAGAAGTACGAAACAACAGACGAAAATAATTACATCAACAAACAGACAAAATAAAACGAACGACAAAAACTGGATGTAGGCGACACAGCAGAAACACAGACGCCTTGCGGAAAGCGAACTAAAACAAGTAACACAGCAACTGTGGACACTGTCCACTATTGCTGCTTTATTTGTTTTCGTTCGCTAACGGAAGTTTTTTTGTGGAATGATTTGAGTTATTTGTTTATTTTTCCTTTGCTTGTTTTTTTGTGCTTGGTGGTTCGTTTGTGTTATTTTCTTGTAATTCACTGACTAAATTACTTGTGGAATTGTATGTACTTACATTTGTTTGCCAGTTGTAAATAAAGTCGTTTTGTTTATTTACTTGTCTGTTTGTTTGTGTGTTGTAACAAGTAGGTTTACTCCCTCACTTACAGACATTTAAACTTTGAAATTTTGTAATGTTGATTTCGTCCTTTGAATCTTATTTGTATTTTTGTTGTACTGGGCCGATTTAATTCCTTTGAGTTTGTAAGTGTTAATGTTAATTGTTTTTTTGTTTTTTTTTTTTTTTATAACGGATGCTCAGTACATAAATAATAGTGCAGTTTAGTGCAGCACGAGAGGATACGCGAGAGTGTCAGTCCAGGAGGCCTGCTGAGATCCTGCCATATCACATCGGGAGGTTTCGAGACGAATAATTCCAGACAAAACCTTCATTACAGTTGTGTTAGCGTCCCACCACCGCTATTTTTCGAACAGAACATTTCAGCCGAATTTCTAACTTTTTTTCCTGGTAAATTTCAGTTGATTCGTAATGATATATTTGACTTACGGGGACCCTTAAACTTTAAAGGTCTATCCGAATTTAGTTATTCGGTGCAAGTTATTAGCAAATCGAGAGACGTAACTGTGAAGTTAATTTGCCGTATATGTGTGCTGCACAGTAGTTTGCCGCCCTCCTGCACATTGCTACGTTACAACAGAACATGTTTAATATTCCCCTATTTTCATTTCTACTCCTGCATAGTATTTGAGAGAGTTCACTACTTATTTTTCGCAGTAATTCATTCCTGTGTCGTTATTAGAACGGCCAGATTTATTGATGAGGACATTAATTAAACGTATTTTTTTATGTTCGACAGATGTTCTTGTGTCGTCAGTTTTATTTCATATTATTGCGTCGAATTTATGTACGACGTCATGTCACACTTCCTGTTATCCCTGCATGAATTTGGCTTTTCTTAACCACCCACTGTGATAAAATATTTCAACTATAGTAATGATATTACAGTGTTTTCTCAGGTTTTCTGTGACACACCATTTGTTGCAGCGGCGTAGGTCCAAAATAATTCTTTATCTTGTAACTTGCCCCCATTACAAGAAACGTTCAAAAATATGATATCTTCATGTAGCTTGTGTCACTGTTCTTCACAGTAAATTACTTCATTTCGGTAGGACAGTTGGTTTTCCTTTGTAGTATATAACCGTTTTAAACAAATTTGGACTTTAACATTCTATTATACAAAATCTATGTAAGATAAAATATTTTCATTACAGTAAAAATAGTCACAACGTTTGTCTACAAGCTAAACCATACCTCGAACATTTATCAACATTATTAAAACAATTAAAAATTTGGGTGATCTCCCTCTCAAGATAACTATTCGAGGATATAGGCATTTACACAATTAAAAACTTAAGCAGTAAGAAGTACACTTAAGAAGTAAGTAGTAAAACTACGAAAATTGAGAGTACACATTAGCATGGATACTGCCTAAGCACAGACAATAGAAACAAACTTTGAGTTTTTAATTTTTTGCTGTATTAATTAAACAGAATGTTATGAGTGAAAAAAGAGGAATTAGTAATCGCGACATTGTTAAACAATGCTTCGTTAATATTTACAAGTTTGAAATTAAATTACGTGGTTTGTTATGTTGAATTTCCTGATAATCGTCTTAAATGTATTTTGCAGGGTAAAGTAAGATTGCGGCTATCGGGTGACTTGCAAATTAACTGTTATGTGATTGGTTAGACTAAGGCGCTTACGAAAATTCACTCGCTGGAGTAGGGTAGGTCATCTCAGTCACGTGACCAGGTTTTGTCGGTTACCAAGATTTGTAAACCCCTGCAATGCTATTCAAGGTTTTAAGATAGCGGAATCTATAAAAGTCTACATAAATGTCTACATGAAAAATATTTCGCTAAATGCTACGTCTGCATTGCATTTATACACATTTTTTAAAAAAAAATTATTTGAATGTAATATTAATTCTGGTTCGTTTATCGAGAGGCCATAAGATAAAATTTCGAGCACACTAAATTTCACTCGTATAAAATTTCGAACACCTTAAGCCTGAAATTTTGGCTGGCTTACCCTACCGTCGTGAATTTTCATATGTGCGTCTTTATGGTTTCTACAGCCGAACTTAAGAAGTAAGCAGCAACATTTTAAATCTCTGTGACAGAAAAAATTCTAGCTGTTTTATTAATTAAGTTTTTGGTTAGACAGTTATTGGACGGTAGCTTTCTCTTTACGTTTGCGGCAAGGAAACTGGGAAGGCTATAAGTCGAACATTACACGTCCGTCAGACACCTCATCGCCTCTAGGCGCGAAGGACTAAACTAGCGTGCATTGTTTTCGTAGAAACAGTTTTTCAATGGGACTTCTAGCGATGGCCCTGTTGTTTTATGTGTGGGAAGTTTGTGGTAATATCCAATGCAGGTTTCTATGACTTAGTTTTACGATTACGTTCGATATTTTCTTAGCTACAGCAACGTGAAAAAAGCCATTTGTAGCACTTTTGAGGAGCTTGGGAATCATGTATTTAATAAGCGGACGGCATTTTGTGAATCATAGGAACACAGTTCGAAGTGTGTTTTCTTTTTGTAGGTAAACGCATTAGAAACATTTTTAATAGTTACACAAGAAAAAATACTTTCCCTACCACGATACAGTACGGCTCACGCGTCCGGTCCACTAACTCTTAAGGGCGTTCAAGAAGGAAAAAGTCGTACTGTTACATTATTGTGAAATAGTGTTAGTTTTGTTGATGTTACTCGGAAGTATATTTACCTCTTACAAAGAAATAGCTCAGCCATTTTTCCCTTAATTGCATTTCAAAGCCAACATTTGTATGTTTTTACTTTTTTTACTTCATATACCCCTCCTGAAAACCAATCAACGTTACGAAAAATAACAAGGATTCACAGCGAAAGTTCCTAGGCTTCAAGTATATAAAAACCAATTCAATATATTTATGCATAAAACGTTTTAAACAGTAGCAAAAAGAGTCCCAATTTATGAAATGATTTTAAAAATACAATACTTATTGCATGGAGTTTTATTTATTGGAAACCCTAGCCCGTGACACGTACTTTTAATGTGAATTATTTCGTTCCATTATATTAATTGGTATTCGGGGGTGTATACAGAAAAAAAACATGCAAATTTTGACTTTGGAATACTGTTATGGGAAAACTGGCTGAGACGATTTTTTGTAAGAGAGAAATTTATTCCCACGTAACCTCTACAAAACTAACACTACGTCATAAAAATACAAAATTATGCTTTTTTTTCCTTCTAGAACGCCCTTAAGACGGAGTGTTAGACTATTTTCCTGTATTTCTTTTCAGTTGTTGAGCCATAATATTTTTATAAATTGTATTATCAAAAATTTCTCTTCCACAAGGCATAGAATATATTCTTGATAAACAACTTGACATAAATAATGATAGAATCTTTCATATTTTGTCCTGCAGCATCATTGCAAGGGAATTCTTGAGAGTTAACCTAAAATTCCCTTGTAATGATCCTGCATGACAAATTAATGAAATATTCTATTGTTATATATGTCAAGCAGCTTATCAAGAATATATCCTACGCTTTGTCGAAGAGAATATTAAGATAGTAAAATTTAAATTAGTAAATGCTATGGCTCAGAAACTGAAAATACAATAATATTGCCTAACACTAACACTTAAAGGCAACTTCTCCGGCATTGTTTGCGCGAGTAAGACGGCCAGGATGTCCGCCCCGCTGCCTTCCAATGCGTTAAGCAGGAAACGACGCAGATCGATAAAGAAGCCGACACTGCGCGCCTTGCGAGGGGAGAAGTTATGTCTGAAGTTGTTCGCTCGACCACGGACATGCGACACTCACATACACTAGACGAGTTCGAAACGACCAATTTAGGGATATAGGGCTTAGGAACTCAGGGTCGATGGTTGGAATGTCACGCTGCGTGCGACAAAGTCGGAAACTAGGGGTTTGATGGAATTTCGATGGTGTTTTGTCACTTCTCTCGTAACCCTATTTACAAAAGTAACCTCTTAACTCGGGTATAGTGAAATTTCAACCCTGGCGTGAGCTTTGAATTATTGGGGATAAGCATTATCCGTGGAAGATCACGACAACTGTCGGACTACGGAAGAATTCCAACAAGTCGACAGCCGCTTGGATTCTAGTTTGCTGGTATAAAATAACGAGAATTTTCGTGTTGACGTTACTTATTGGCTGTATACTGTATTATTTGATAATCATTATGACATGCAGATCAACGGGAAAATCAACTTTGGTAAAATATAAAACATAAATTTTCATTATTGTCAAAATAAATTCATCTTAATTAAAGTTGGTTTCAGCCAAAACATATCACACAATAATAATTAATAAAATATCACAACAAAACTTGGATGGATGATGAGTAGAGATGATGGTTTATCGCGTTAAAACTTGACTGTTTGTTGGGTTGCAACGCACGTGCAGCTTACCAAAAGATTCCTGGCTTTCGCTTGTACGTGGGGCTATAAGAATCCTGATCTTGTAATACTTGATGCCTGTTATTTATCGGCAGACAGCTACGTCGGGGCAAGAAACTACACCGTTTTCAACGGTATGCTGGCACAAAACATTTTCGCTGTATACCATCATTTGGGACCCCTGTTTTTCGCGAAAAGAATTTTGCCCCAATTTGTTTCAGTGACTTACGTGCTCATCTGCAGTTCTGCTTCGCGGTTTTTGGCAACGCGTCTTTGTGAAGTGATGTCTCTCATTTGACTTTGCCAATCACAATAACGTTACTACAACTTCACAAGTCTGTGATTTGCCAGTAAAGCCCCAAGACACGTCAGAGCTAAGATGACCAATCACTGATTATGAAGCAGAGCTGCAGATGTGCACATGAGTCACTGAAACAAAGTGGGGCAAAATTCTTTTCGCGAAAATTAGGGGTCACTAACCATCTCTAATGATTAGAGACACGATTTTATGGTGAAAAGAATTTTTGCAACATTTGATACCAATGCGTCATGTGCACATCTGCATCTCTGCTGCATCGTCTGTGCCTGGATAATTTTACCCTCACTTGCGTTGGCAAATTACAGACATATGGAGTCACACCAATATTATTCCGATTGGTGCAGTCAAATGAGAAACGTGTCTGAACAAAGACACGCTGCCAGTAATCATTAAGCAGAGCTGCAGACGTGCACGAGAGACACTGAAACAAAGTGGAGCAAAAATCCTTTCGCAACAAAATCGTGGCCTTACTAATGTATAGTTTTGTGCCCGGAGGCTAGTTTGAACCTCAGTTGTACCACATGAGAGTGAAACTGCGGTGGTTTGCCGTTGAATTTTGCAGGATGGTCATGAGGCGACAACACAAAACTCAGTGACAAACTATATTATAGTGGACATACGCCATTGCAACATTATGTCGTCCCAGAAATCTTAGATAGAGACTAAGAAAAAACAAAGAACGAAATACGAAAAAAAATAAAAAGAGAAAACAAGCCGAGTTGGCTGTAGTCAACACATCCATAAACCAAAACAACAGAACATTAAATATCCGATAAGGAATTATTCAACAACCAATAAAAGAAAAAAATAACGATAAACAACGAAAAATAAAAGTCGAAATATAAAACAAACTAATTTGTAAAACTCAGGACATCACAATTAAGACAGCGCAGACAATACTGGAGCGCATAAAATAATGGACACAAGGCAGTATAACAACGACGACGTCACAGACAACATACTAGACGACACAACGACGAAGATACAAAAAGAATTCGGCTTGTTTTCTCTTTTTTCTTCGTATTTCGTTGTTCATTTTTTCTTAGTTTCTACCTGAGATTTCTAGGACGACCTAATATTGCAGAGGCGTATGTCCACAATAATACTGTTTGTCATTCTGTCCCATTGCAAGAAACATTCAAAGACATTACAAAACTCATTCTTGAACAGGCGAAGTAAAATTTTTTTGTCAGCTCTTAACATCTAGGTCTTTAGACCTGGTGACAGGTGACATATCGTAAATATGGAGCGGCTCCGGTATGAAGGGGAGGGGGAAATGGAATGTCCCCGAGGAAACCAGCTTACCATCGGCATAGTCCGCCACGATTCCCACATGCTAACATCCAGGAACCTACCCGCCGAGCATCGAAACCGGATCGGCTTGGTGAAAGGCGAGTGCTCTAGCTACAGCGCCAAACATATCCCCCCCCCCTTTTTTTAAAAATCCTAAACCCGTGTATATTTGTATATTTACCCTTCCTGGCCTGAAATAGAAACCTGGACCCTAATCGACCAGGAACTTTCATAATTTTGGAATTTTTTTTCGAATAGTTAGATACTTAACAATCTACTACTTCCGTCTTTTATTTTAATGAAGTTAGTAGAAGTTTAATGGCGTTTATGCATGCTAGTGATTTTTGTTTTTGTTTCATTACTTACAGATCGTTCGGAATATAGTGAGCACTAAAAGTTTAACATTAGAAAAATATCACTAACCGTTACTGCATACAATTCAACATTACCGATAGTCTCCTTACTACTTGTATGGTTGGCAGCGAAATTACGTGAAATAGTTCCGCGTATTTTTTATTTAAATACTGAAGCAAACTCAACTGAAGGTGATGTAATAGTATTTTATATAAACAATAAACTTAGTTTTATCACTTGCACCGCGTTCATAGATAAAACGTCTACTGTCGCTGCATAAGAAATGTAAATAAATAGAAAGGTTAAAGAGATAGTGAGTGAAATAGCAAAATTTACGAATTGAGTATGGTGGAACAGACTCCAGTGGAATGGAAAACTTGTTTGAAAACCTGGCTATGCTCAGTCGGGGAAATTAGATAAAACATGAGATCGATCAAAGGGATT
>PNEQ01124111.1:0-10463 GCA_003012365.1 Medauroidea extradentata | reverse complement strand
TGTGAGACAGATGCATACGTGTGTGATTATTGCAAGTAGACACCCTAAATATGATCATGTTTTGTCTACTTTTAAGGCAATTTATCTTTTTATTTCAATTTAAACTTACAACTGTTTTTCACATACTTTAGGTAGACCTTATAATCTCAAAGTTTTGTAATGTCAACGTATATTGAATATAAAAATCGATTTGTTTAAATAATGGTGATTTTTCATTTACTTAAGTGAATTTGTATTTTTATCATAGGGGCTCATTTTACCAGCACAGGTTTTATATGTGGCAAAATGCAATAATCTTTAAATTATTTTTTTATTTTTATGTTTTAAACATTTGTCTCGAATTACATCGACATTGCGTGTACAACATTTCATAGTGTATTGTCTTTATTATTTCTCATCAATTTAACATACATGGAAAATGTTATGACTGAAAAACAAAGCAGGGGCCCATATATCCACCCTTTCCTCTATTAGTCATTATTATTTCTGTGATTGGACAATAGCTGTTTTGACACACCTTTGACGACTGCAAGCCAGTGACAGATGAGGAACAAATTCTTGGGGGGGGGGGGGATACCACGTGATATTGTGTGTCGTTAGAAGCCAGTGGATAATCGAATGTCGCCAGCGCACATATAGATAAATTCGCGTAACATGTAACGGAAACACTTAATTACATTTAATTACTTAATTACATTTGATGGGTTGGGGGAGGGGGGTGATCTGCCTAAGATTAGTAAATACTTCTTTACAATTAGTAAATATTACATTAACAGTAATATTCCTTACTATTGAAAATAAGATCTGTATGCATTTGTATCACTTATTTTATTTTTATCTTACGCATATGTATGTATAGGTTTTTTTAAACAACACCAACAAACTCTGGCGGGTGGTTTCTTATGACAAAATAAGTACATAAGATGTAATTCTCTTTTCGCCCAAACTTAATATTGTGGGAGTAATGAGCCTCTGAATATCAAAATTGAAAATCATATTTCGCCAAAATATCGGAAACTAAATGACATAAAAAGCTATGTTGGCAGCATTGCTTTATGCTATTGGGATCTTGAAACCAACAGCAAATGCTGGTTGATACCTTCCACTGTTATGAAAATAGCCGGGGGGATTCTACCCTCGAATTGCATACAACTATTTTCGAAAATTTGAAGATAGTTATTGAGTAATGAGACCTGTGCAACAAAAATGATCCTTTCGGTGCAACTGTTTAGGACATAACGTTTATGCTTAAAACATACTTGTAGATTTGCGCGGATATGCTCTAGGCATAGGCATTGTTGCGAACATGCATGTGTTGTACTCAGCATTCATATAATGGTGAACATTCGCTGTAAACAACATGTACAACACTGTTAAAGTCGTAGACCATTTCGTTCCTCGGATTCTACGTACTGTACATATCGTTGCAGCCAGTTGTGAACGAAAATGGTGGGTCCCAGGCAGTTGAAACATGTCTAAGTGGTATTGTGTTGGTCATACTGATAATAAACCAAACACTAATAACTCCGTGAGGTAATATTTGATACTACATTGTCAGTATCAATGTTGTTTCTCTAAAGTATGGCAGTTATGATCCCTAAAAGTCGGGGTTTTAAACGTAATTTATTTGTATACACGAATATGATCCCACATGATGCAGCAATAAATAGGTCATGTGACGTCTTAATTTGGAACATGGGCGTGATTGCAAACACACAAACAGTTAAGACAGGTTAGTCTTGTCGATATAAACAGTTTTCGCCAATCTCCATTAAGAAGTAGCATTCATGCATATCAGACACTGTCGAACCATGTAGGCTACTTGCAATACACATGTAGCAGTAATTGTGTGGGCTACGATTTTGGGTGATCTGCATTTAAAAACACAGTATCACGTGATAGCAATGCATACTGCTGCACTGTACATACGTATTGAAATTTAACAAATAACGACATTAATGTGCAGGATATTATTTACGATCTGCACCGTAATGTATAATTTTCTGTGGTATGAATTATATAAATTAGTTTTCGGTATCTGTTTATGTGTGTACATGCTTGTACGAGATTTCTATGTGTGCGAATTTCGCATTCTATGAACGATTTGTATTAAAATAGTATGTGTCACGTTATACAACAGACAATTTATTACGTTTGTGTGTGTGTGCGCGCGCGCGCAGATATCGGAACATAAAGTAATTGACAGTTAAGTTCTCTGTGAAAGTCTGAATCGTACTACACAACTGATCGTGTTTGAAAAATACTTTCTCAAACGTACATTAGTGTTGTGCGTATATACCAAGACGTCTTCATTTCTAATTTTCCTTTGAGCGTTTGTTTACAAAATCCGCAGCGTGTTCTGCAAATAGTACGGATAATTTTTAATGAAATTTCACTGTCGTGCGAGTTTGATTGTACACTAAGGAAAGTTTACATTTTATACAAGTGAAAACACGTTTCCCGTGCAAGAAAGGGGAATTTAACTTACACGTACCACGCAAATTTATTTTCTTTTCCTTCGTAGTTTATGCGACTTGTTAGATAGTCCTGCCGCTCACACGCGTGTTTCACCAGCCGTGTTAGGATGCCTCGTCACGTTTGTTTGAGAAGCGGACGAAAATTTTGATTGCAAGTGTGTGATTACATGCACATGGCTCCTTCGTTCACTTGACCGTGTAATTGTGTAATTTCCATCAAAAGGTCGGCGGTTTATCGATATCCGTCGTCTTTGAAAGTGGGACGATAGCTGAACGAATCTAGTTAACGTGAAAATGAGATTACTGTTAACAGCTTTGATGCTATTCATTCAGTCGAATAGTCATTAATGCCGTAAAACTTTTTTGCATGTTACATTCGGAATACTGTACTTGAGTTTTGCTTGAACCAACGTAATAGTTGTATGTGATTGAAGGAATTAATTTGTTGCTATATGCAAAATTTATTTATTATACGATAATAAATATTTTGATTCAATAAAATCTAAAAATTTGTTGCGATCTGAAATAGAGGGTCGATTTATCTTCCATGTTTGGTTTTTGTTAACATTTGATTTCAACATCTTTCACGGCCCTGCCCATGTTTACTGAATGATATAAGCACTAACATAACACAACACCAAAGTAATACATTTGAAAACAGACTTAACTAATCGGTGACAGAAGTGTTTGTGTTTGCGAGTCGCTTTGTGTAGCCTGCAATCCAAACACGAAATAGTAAATCTTGCGGCAGATAAGCGAGCTAAGTAACGAATGATTCACTTGAAAAAAAAAAAAGAGGCAAGTTACGAGGGGTGTTCCGAAAGTAAGTTTCGTCTGTTTTTTACACACGGAAACTTTATTACCATACAAAATTCACCATGGTGCGCAATCAGTTTGTAGAAAGCACTCGGGTAAAACTCGGTGTCCTGTGATGCAAGGGATTGTCGTGAAAGTGACGTCCCGAGAGCGAGGATTTCAATGCAGGGAACACGTGAAAGTCTAATGGGGCAAGATCGGGGCTGTAGGTCGGCTGATCCAATCTCTCCCATCGTTATGACTAGAGACACTGGAAAATCGCGGGAATAGTTGACTGTTTGCTAGGCTCCAACATAATGTATATAACACTGAATGTTTTGTATTAACATTTGCTATCGTTTATATGTAGCATTGTTCTCTCTACAACAGGCCCAGTTATAACTGTGCAGTTTGGACACACAGCGTGTGTGATTTGTCCCAAAACTGTTCACACGTGTCACGATTAATAAAATACAGTTTATTGGAGACTATTTTAAACATTTTCGCGATTTTCCAGTGTCTCTAGTTATGACAAATGGCTAGAGACCGGAAAATTTCGTGGGTTCACTAACCTGCATGCTAGCCTCCAAGAATATATGTTTACTCAAGCAGATACCAGCTGTTCCTTGGCTGCTCGCCGACACAGGTATATCGGCCTGCATTAATTTACTTTCTATCATTGGCTCAGCGACTTCCAAGACGTGTCAAATATGTCAAGGGCCAGTTGCCAATGTGACACCAACTTACAATTTCTGGGTTCTAGCTTGAGCCTCAAAGAAAAAGCGAATATTTCATGTCCCGACAAATGGCCCAGTGTCGGTGGCGACTATGTCGAAAAATAGTACAAGGTGTATAGTTCATGATACCATGGTGTATTTTGTTTGGCAATAAAGTTTACGTGTGAAAAATAAACTCAACTTTTGGAACACCACTCTTACTGATACGTACAATGGTTGTATTATACTTGTTATCTGTACTTAATTGCTTTGTATTTTGCTACTCTGAGCACGAGTTCATACAAATCACCTGCATCTGACAGCTTATTGACTGAATTCCAGTAAGCAGTATTTTACCATTTGGTAGATTAATGCTTACTTACGATGTGTTCAAATTAGGACGTTTAGTTCATTAAATGTTATCGTGGCACAAAGGGACCGCGGTGGCCGAAGGGTCACACCATCAGAGTTCGATTCCCAGCGGGGTCGCTCCCCGGATATTCGCATGTGGGATTCGTGTCGGACGATGTCGCTACTTCGGCGGGTTTTCTCGGGGGTCTCCCGTTTCCCCTGCCCTTTCGTTCCCGCGCTGCTCCATATTCACCTCAGGTGACCCCTCACCAGCGCTAAAAACCTCGATGTTGAGCGCTGATCAATATCTCTCACGTTCTCTTGACACGAATTAGTAAGCTGTAAATGTGACACATCAAACAGTTTTAATGTTTAGCTTGATTAGAAACAAGTACTATTAAATTACTAATTGCAACGCTGTGTACATAGTTTATCAGTCACCGATCGTAAACTCGTCCGTGGGTTCTTGTGTCATAAAACTACGGGATCTCTCTTCTCCTCTCTTTCCTTCAGGGGTATCAAAGATTATAAGGTACTGGTTCGTCTGTTGCAATATCTGCTCTTCCTGTGCCGTCCCACGATGATCAGCAGCTGTGATCTGATTTCCCTTTGCTACGAGGGAGATATTAAAAGTCAGGCTATCTGGAAACTTATATCATAGACTCAAGCAGTTTGATCACGTAGTTTCCAAGTGCACGTCTTGCCCAGCCCTCCTTATATAGTTTGAAGTTTTCAGGTTAGATGGGGCAGGTTTTTATTAATTTCTTCTAAGCGGCAAGGGGAAGCGCGGAGGAAGAGTTTTGTGATCAGATTGCTTCAGAGTTCAGATTTACTTTTCTTTTTCCATTTTTTTGTTGCACAGGAACGGTTAATATAGACCACTTCCCTGTGTTTAATGAACCTGTTTTCAACAAAACGAGTATGGATGAAAACAGCCTTCCCGCGGAGCTGTACCACAGAGTATACTGCTGAGATTGATACGAAACTAATTAACAGGGCCACAGTGAACTTTGGCGGACCTTCCCGCAGTAAAATAATAGGGTCACCGCTTGTATCGCTGTCTGGGAAGTTTCCAGAGGCAAATCACGGGTAGTCGTTTGGCTACGAAATTTTCCGATTCGCTTTTTTGCTGTTTCTCTGGCGCGTACAGTGACATTTATTCCACTTATGTTAGTTTCCTGTGTAGTGTTGTACGTGTGAAATATGCCCAGGGCCGATGTCTCCTGCTCTCTCTCTCTCTCTCTCTCTCTCTCTCTCTCTCTCTCTCTTCCGTATTTGCCAGCGCCAGAAACGAGGCAAAAAATAGAAGACACGTTAATCCTTAACGCGGGCAAATAACTCGATATTGCTTGCGTCGTGTTTTTCCCCTCCTTTCTTTTTGCGAGAATAAAGTTGGACAGCTGCCGCTATTGGTAACCGGGATCCCTCGGGATTGTTGGTTGATGTAGTAATAATGGAAATGTGGCCCGACAAAAGCTGGCGATGATGTGCTGGACAGAGGCGACATGATATTGCCAGAGGGCGGGTCAGGTATGTGTATAGTGATTGGACAGCGGGTGTGGCTATTGTCTATTGTTTGGTAGTGCGGGGGGTGGCTGATGTCGATTTGCCGCGATGCGTGTGTATATCCGGGGTGTTGTTGAATAACGTTTAAAACTCTCCGTCTCGCTGTAGGGGATGTTAAGGGGTATTGATCCCTACTACCTTGAATTTATCCGTTTCTTCTCGATAACTTCTGTTCCAGTCGATGTATCAAAATTTTTGTCACGACAGGGCATATATACAAACTTAGGCCTAATCGATTTTCTGTAATTTTTTGAACCATTATAAATTCATTATTTTGCAACGGGAAACTGCTGGAAAGGAAAAATTGCTTTATTTACGGGAGTGACTACAGAGGTCGCAACATTAACAGAAACAATGTCATATGGATTCCAAAAAGTGAATGAAACAAACTATGCCGTGTCAGCGTGAAAAAAGTAAACAAATGTCTCTATTCTCTGATTTATAAGAAGAACCGTAAAACCGATCTGACAGGGATCAATCTCCCTTAAGACGAGTAAGATGATACAGGACACTTAGTGCCACAAATGCTGGGAAATGCCTGAAAAAACGGTACACAGGTTGTGGTGTGAGGTTCAAAATGTGTGTTGATGTAGCAAATAATTATTTTTGAGAAGTCAACTAGTGCATAAATTGGGCAGATATGACAGTTCAGCGGGCCGCAGATATGTATAAAAAACACTAGCCTCCCGCTGAAGTCCCTTCGGTTCAATTCCGTTGGCGTCATCTGCGTACTATCACTGCCGGATTAGTAATTTCTGTAGCACTGTGGTTCTAACTGCTAACACACACACAAGCCAAGATAGTAGATGGAGTGAATCTGCTTCATAACCAGTGGTTGGACGTCTTAACTCTGGCGTGTCTTGGGGTTTGACTGGCAATTCACAGACTTGTGAAGTTCTAGTAACGTTATTGTTATTAGCAAAGTCAAGTTACAGACGTCACTTCACAAAGATACGCTGCCAATAACCATTAAGTAGAACTGCAGATGTGCTCGTAAGTCACTGAAACGAAGTGGGGCAAAATTATTTTCGTGAAATTTCCTATCTCTAATAATTAGGGACCCTGTTTTTTCGCGAAAAGAATTTTGCCCCACTTTGTTTCAGTGCCTTACGTGCACATCTGCAATTCTGCTTCATGGTTATTGGCAGCGTATATGTGTGAAGAGCCGTATCTCATTTGACTGAGCCAATTACAAAAACTTTCCTGCAACATCACACGTCTGTGATTTGCCGGTAGAATCTCAAGGCTCGTGACAGTTAAATATCCAATCGCTGACCACGAAGCAGAACTGCAGATGTGCACGTAAGGCACGAAAACAAAGTGAGGCAAGATTCTTTTCGTGAAAAACAAGGGTCCCTACTAATAATACGCATAAAATATTACAATACCTGGATTCTTATTGGCTTGGTCAAATAGGGCAACAGCTCTACGTACAAGCGAGAGCCAGCAATTTTCCCCTAAACTGAACGTACATTGGAACACAGTAAACAAGTCAAGTTTTCCCGCGATAAACCATCATCTATAGGCATAATTTATTTTCCAGGAATGGTGGTTTTTTATTGGCGTATAAAATCGGTACTTTAATGTAATATTTATGCATTAATTTATCTACCCCTACGGATATAGGCCACATCGGGGATTGGCAGTCGCCCCTTCCTGGCCACTCGTGTGTTAGTGTGTGATGAATCGTGCGTCGTAAAATATCGCATTTCGTGCGCCGATCCGCAGTGTTGCCAACGTCAAAAATACCGCAGATCGAATACATCTGATATTACAGTTGTGCCTGGCAGTATCGGGTGTAGCGACTGCTGTGTTTAGAAATATCTCGTATCGTAAATATCGTGTATCAGCTGTCGCGCTCGTGGGGCTTCGCATGGTTGTTGCTTGTTGCTCGTTGCTCTTTCTGTCCTTTTCCCAGCACTCTAATTAATATTTTAAAATTTTCGACAAGCGAACAGATTGGCAAGAGGTGATGAATGTAATATGACCAACCTAGGTGGACAAAATAAGATTTTTTTCCGGTTGAATTTTAGAGTAACTATCGCAAGAACATGCATATGATAAGATAACGTTCTCAGTTGACATTGATTGATGCATGCCGTGAATTTTATTTTTTAATTTGTGAGAGTTCACATTTAATTTAGCAATATATTTTAAATTGTGTACTGTATATATGACGTTTTTGTAAGTATTTTTTAAAAATTAAACTCTATAATACATTTTTATGGCAACTACAAAAATGAAAGTACTGAAATTAATGTGGTTTTCTTATACTAAGCTAATAATAATGTCTTGAGGCCTAGGGAACCAGTTTTGGAACTATTTTTCCCGTGTAGATTGTAAACTAACTGTAATATAATTTTGTCACAAAATATAAGTTCGTTATAAAATGTCCTTTCACTCTAGGCAACTTCTGATGAATCAAATCAGTAATGTATGTACCTCAAGAATTATTAAGAAGAGTTTTTATTTTCATTATGCCCCGCGTTGATTACGGTATGACATAAAAAACGTGTTACGTAGCGGACGTTGGCAAAAAAAAAATCATTTAATTTTGAAGAGCAGTTCATATTTTATTGACGATTGAGTATTCCAGTTGTCCGCCCAACATCGCACCTTTCCATACCCCTTAACAACTTGTCTGTTTTCCGCGCACCGATGGCATTAATGCAGCAGTTTACACAAAAAATTTAATTGTTTTAGTAATTTTTTTATATTTTCCCGAGGCATGGTTTGTTTTGTAGACATTCTTTGTAGCTTTCCTAGTTTTTGTGTTAATGGCATATCACATACCAAATTTGCTTAAAACTGTTTTACACAAGAAACTAAAATTGAGTTACAGAAACGAAATAATTCACACAGAAGAACTGTGTCACGGGTTAGGCAAGACGTGCATAAAACACATAATTTAAATTTTTTGCCAATTTTAAAAAAAATTGCAGAAAATTTGCAATGTTTATTTTAAATACAGCAATTTTTCACAACTCCAAACATGTACAATCAGATTTTATACATGTCTAGACGTTGCCCGTGACACCATTCTTCAGTATGAATTATTTCATTTCTGTAAGTTTTTTTTATAAAACCGTTTTATGCAAATTTTGGCTTTGACATGCCATTATACAGAAATTATTAAAGCTAGAAAATTATTTAATTACTGTAAAGCGCAGTCACAATGTATGTCTATAAAACCAGCCTTTTTGTGTACACATATAAAATTACGAAAATAATAAAAATTTTGGAGGTAGGCCATCCCCCTTAAACTGTAGCACGTATTATGGTGAGATTATATGACGAGCCTAGGCTCACCTTGAAGGATCTCGCGGCCCCAGCCACTGCTGACGTAGAGAACGATACTTCTATACTGTAAATAATTAAGACTTAATAAAAAAATTTAAAAACCCCCGACTCACAGGCTACTAAATTTCAAATCGCTCAGGCCAGTGGAATTGCTCACATTCACAAAAAAAAAAAAACTAGAAAAGAGCTGATGATATTTAAACAGCTCAAAAAGATTTCCTTGAATCATAGCTAAGAACTCTCTCGATCAAGTCAGCTTTCAAACAAAAAAAAAAAAAAACTAATAAAAATTGGTCTATTCGTTTAGGAGCTACGATGCAACAGACAGGCACAGATAGACAGAGACGTCAAACTTATAACACCCTTCTCTTTACGTCGGGGGTTAAAAACATCTATAAACTATAATGGAAGTTTATTCACCTATAGGCCTACATAGTATGGGATACTTACCATACTTCAGCTTGTAAATAGAGAAACTGCTAACGTTCTTGCTATACATCTGTCTGGTAACATGTATTCTTCTCACCAACAACTCGCCTAGCTACGAGACATTCTGTGGTGACACTACCTTTTTATGATATAACTAGCAGTCCCCCGCGGCTTTGCTCGCGAGTATTATTCGTAACTGATAATATTTACTTTAATTGAAAAACCTCTTTGTACACAAGATTGGTACTTCAGTCATCAAGTGTTAGAATGTCCAAGCTGCTAGTTGAACTAATTCTGCAGAAGGTTAAGTAGCTATAGCTTTCCATGCGAAAAGCAGTCTTAAGTTTGTCCCTTCCACTAACAGCGACTACTCCTGGGCCTTATTTATAGCCCTGCCTATTTGACGCTGTGGGGTGATTACAGACACTTAAGGTAAGAGGTTAATCGAATGAGAAACATCTGTTTACACTGTGCACAATCATTGGTGATGGTGCTCTCAATTATATATTTTCAAAATATTCGCTTTAACTTTATTGACATTACAATGTTTCAGAGGGTAAAGGTTTCGCGGAAACGTATTTGGTGCCCCAAACTTGAGATTAGTGAGATGATATATCGTCGGTTTACTGTCAAAAGTGACAAAGTCAAAATGAGATAAAATTATAAAAATTCTAGGAATATGTATATGTTGTTCACGAACAATTGCCCAAGTTTAAAGTCTATTCGTCGTTTCGTACTGTTGTGTCACAGTATAGTAACATACCGCATTTTTGTTAATATCTACAATTTAATACTGTTTTTAAACGAAATAGCATTTATGACTTAATCA
>PNEQ01124110.1:0-10462 GCA_003012365.1 Medauroidea extradentata | reverse complement strand
ACACAGTCCGTACACCTGTGTGCATTACACAGTCCGTACACCTGTGTGCATTACACAGTCCATACACCTGTGTGCATTACCCAGTCCATACAACTGTGTGCATCACACAGTCCGTACACTTGTGTGCATTACACAAACAAAAGTCGTAAATAAAACATTGTTATTCAACAACGACGCCGATACCTAATTTGTGAATCCGAAACGAAAAGTCTCCAGAATTTTCAGGGTTTTCTTTGCTCATCGGTAACCTTTTGTGCACGGAAACAAAAATTTGTCTTATGTTGTAACCCTAAAATTAATGTCTGTGAGTTTTCTTGTGTGCACTGAATTCTAGATGGTAGACATTCAACTTTAACAACGTGTTTATAACACACGGTACTATTATTACAATTTGTTTGTGCGACATTATCGGTGCAGCCTCATTTGTGTTTGAAAATAAAACGATAGGTTCTAGACGGTTGCAACAACAGCACCATTTTTTTTCTTAGACAGGTAAAGTTACTCAGTAATCCATTTTCATATGTTCGAAAATCCTGATCGTAAATTAGTTGCATATAATAAGAGGGTAGCCACCCCTGCTATTGTCATAAGGGTGGAAGGTATTAAGCAGCATCTGCTGTTGGTTTTAAGATCCCATTAGCATTAAGCAATGCTAAAAATATAGTTTTTATGTCAGTAAGTTTACCATATTTTGGGAAAATACGATTTATAATTTCATATTTATTTGTTCATTACTCCCTTAGTACTAAGTTTAAGTGAAATGTGCAAAACATGTTTGCGTCTTATTTTTTGGGAACACGCAAACGGAGTTTGTCAGCATGTTAAAATTAACAAACTAACAGCCAGGCCTCGCGCTTTCTGTTTTGAATAATGTCACCACGCATTTCTCGCAAACGATCCACCTGAGAGTATTCGGACAAGACGAAATTTTTTGTTAATTTTAACGTGATGCTGATTACTAATGACAATAAAATAAATCTCTTACAAGTGTTCGTTAATAAGTTTTATGCACATTCAAGGTGGCAACCCCCATTCCCACAATGAAGGGGGTTGATCTTTCCAACCACATTTCTCGAAGTGAATGATCTCCATATAAAAACACTATTCACCTATTTGTCGCTTAGTCACAATTAGTTTCTAAACTATTTTATTTAAATCATTTCGAAATCCGACTTTTGGGGCGCACAGTGCCCTTAAAAGTCAATTTGCGGAAAAGTGGTTCTTACATTTTCTTCTTATTTTTCCTAATGAATCACTTGCCAGCGTTTGGCGTTGTTTGTAAGACTCATCCTGTATAGGTATTTTATTAGCAGTATAAACAATTGACCAGTTCTTGTGTCTGATACTCTTGGTATGCAAACTAAAACGATAAATAAATTGGCGGAATACGAAGTGAGTGTTTGTGAGAAATGATAACAGTGTTATTTTGTAAGTGGCCCTGACACTAGCTGGGAGTGTACTGTAGATGAGCTCACATTGTGTGTCCATGTGATCCTGTGCTCCTTGGGATTGGCTCGGATGTTGCACTCGAAGTAGACGTCGTCGCCTTCCTTGATGTCGTCTGGGTTAAGGGTGCTGCCCAGCTGTAGCGTCACTAGAGGCGGATCTGTACAGTTAACATACAACCTTCAGTTTACACATCGCCCTTAGCTGCACACAACACTATATAGGCCTGTACACACACACACACACACACACACCTGCAGTGAGTATAGACGTGTAATCGTTGAGTATTTGGACTAGTACATTCGTGATTTGATTATAGATAAACATTGAAAGTGTTGTACGCTGTAGTCGGCAACCTCGCTACCAGAGTGCACTGCTAACAACAGTCATGATGAAGAACTCATGGTGAAACTCCTGTCTATGGATTCGTGTCAATAAATTGAATTCCGTTGAGTGTAGCGGCTTGTCGTTTTGTTTTTATTCAGTCCACAAGTGCATATTGGCGGAAACAGTAATCATTCACTTTCATGCAACTCAAATTATCAATACTCCAACCATTCTAAGGTTGCAGCTAATTCATGCAAGTGAATGACAGTTAAATTTTTGCACAGCATACATTTCTCTTGAAATATTGGAAAAAAATATAAGGTATCTGTATTAGGCACACTCACAATGTGAGGAATCAAAATTAAATTAAAATGCTTTGATTTATTTCGTCAGTAATTATTACTTGTGCAGCAACCTTAGACTGGACAGAGTATACGTGTTTGCTATGTACAGTGGAAATGTGTACCCACATTTATTTCGTCAGTAATTATTACTTGTGCAGCAACCTTAGACTGGACAGAGTATACGTGTTTGCTATGTACAGTGGAAATGTGTACCCACATTTATTTCGTCAGTAATTATTACTTGTGCAGCAACCTTAGACTAGACAGAGTATACGTGTTTGCTATGTACAGTGGAAATGTGTACCCACATTTATTTCGTCAGTAATTATTACTTGTGCAGCAACCTTAGACTGGACAGAGTATACGTGTTTGCTATGTACAGTGGAAATGTGTACCCACATTTATTTTCATATTTTAATTTATTATTATTAGTTTTATTATTATCTATTTCCTGCATATTACGTTATGTTATAAAATTATATTTTGTATATGTTAAATTCATAAGTTCATATTCATATTTATTACAGTTTTACAGTAACACGTAATTAACTCCGAAATACTGGTGATTATGTCCTTAAGCATATAAAATTTTCAGTGGGAAAACAGTTGTATTATTCCTAATATTTTTAACTTGCTAATAATGTTAATTTTATAGATCCCTCTTTATGAAACAAAATACTTAACACTTGAATAAAAAGAAACAAATCATACAGATCTGCAAACAATATTTAAAATACAGTTTGTTATAATGATAAAACTATTTTAAAATCATCATTTTGTCTAGATATTCGGCAGAAAAAAACAATATTACAATTTGTGGTATGATTCGTAATATATTCCCGTCATAATTGTGTCATTAGTTCTTACAGAGACTGCCTGACCTCTGGCACACCAGTCGATTCAGCAAGAAGTGACGTGACTTTGGTCTTCTATCCAGACGTCATTTTACCATTTGTCTGTTCCTAATTAGCGTCCTCAGCATATCAAGTGACGCTTGTCAGTAGTAATCTACATTGGAGTGAATGTTATGCCTTGAAAGTATATTCATGCCGTAGAAGTTAAAGGGGACATTAACACAATCAACATTAAGGGTCTCGGTCACACTACCCACAGAACTACTCACGTATCACCTGTTCAGCTTATAGAGCAGTTTCTCGAGCTCGGAACTATTTCTGAACGCATTTTACTCTCGTTGAAAGTAAACCGTGGTTATGTTCTATGCTGCAGTCTTATTGGCTGCTTCGAATAACGAACGGGGTAGCAAATGTAGCTACTTATTGGTGCTACGTTTCACATTTGTTTTACTATCGTGTTAAAAATCATTATTTTTTTATAAGCATATCGAAACTGTAGTTACTGTAACACAATTGAAAAAAAATATCACGAATGTTGAGAGATGATAAAATAATTAAATACGGCACATTAAAAGTTGCAAGTTTTGTAATTGTCAAGTTAGTTAAAGCATTTCACTCAGTTAAGTTACCTTGCAAACCTGTGTAGTTTTAAACTTGACTGCTGTATGTTTAAGACCTCTCTTGTTAACCGTTCAAACTGAACATTGGGCTGAAGGTCGTTTTATCCGCTTCTCATGCATGATTTAATATTGTACAGTGTAGGGGGATTATTTGCCAACCTTTTAAAAGGATAGGCTTTTTTTTGGTGCGAGATTGTGAACTTAATTGGCCGGTTTCACGAACACGCCCTAAAATTTAAGATTTGCATGAAGGTGTTCATCATAATTTATATTTGTATGGAATATCGTTAGTTTAGTAGACGTTACCAAGGAGAACTTTCTACTCCTACAAAAATTGCTCAGCCAGTTTTCCCATAGCGACAATTCAAAGTCAAAATTTGCACGTTATTAGTTCTTACAAGATTAAAAAACCAACGAAAATGATGGAATGGAAAAAAATATCGCACTAAAACTACATGTTACGGGCCGTGCAAATTTTGACTTTGAAGTACCATTATGGGAAAACTGAGTGAGCTAAATATTTTTTGTAAGAGGAAAATGGACTCCAAAGTTACGTCTACAAAACTAATATTATTTCTAACAATTATAAAATTACGATTCTTCCTCACTTGAACGCCATAAATGTGCGCATTATTGAGTTTCTTCAACATGAAAGTACATGTTGCCCTGATTATACTGTTTCTTAGATAATTATTTTTTATAGCTTGAAAAACAAGAGAAGAACAGATATCACAAATTTGTTTCGCAGTTTTGTTCAAAATGTTTTTTTTTCGTAATAGTGTTAGGAAAGTGAGAAAAGTAAAGCAACAATGGTCACACAATTAAAAAAAACAAAGCCTGATAAGAGACATTGCTGAAATATTTTATAACCGCTCATATGCACATGATGCTGTGCCAAAGCTGGTGAGATGTTCCTTGCTGCATATACAGCAATTACTAAATCACATGACTTGAATACTCATCGGTATTCATCATTCTTCTAATCGTAAATCAAGGCAAATTATCTCTCTTCGCTTCCTCCAATCTGAAGCTCAACGAGGCCACACTCGCTGAGAGTGTATTTGCGTATTAAACAGTGCCTCGCTGACAACTTACATCGTGATCAGTGGGGTTGGACCCGAGGAGAAGATTAATATCTAGTTCCAATAAAAACATTGGACGCGGTGGCTCCTGTCACACATCTGAACAACATATTTGCCGCTATACAACTGGGTGTGGTTTAAGATGTTGATGCCGGAATGCAGGTATTATATGCTCATCTGTTTGTGGAACCTGCCATCGCACTTTCACCAACATTGCACAATCAGAAGATGCAGTAGAAGAAGATTTCAAATTGATGAAGTCCATGTAGAAGATGTCATTTAAGTATTTTGTATTCTGTAATATGTTATGTGTATATAATGAATTTTCAATATATAACGAAAAACACAAGTAAACATTTATGCTGGCAATTAATAATTATAATAGTAAAAATATTAAAAAAAGCATATAATTATTTTATTTAACAGAACATTTAAAATGTGCACAAAAGTGTATGTACTGTAATTGTTTGGACAATCCGTTTGCATGCATGTTTCCGACATGTAGTTGAAATTTTATTGTTTTAATTAATAATAACAACCCTGTAATATATTTTTTAAGTATATAAAAGTTTACAATTTGAAAATATTTATGTTATATGCATGTTTTAACACAACAATTATGGCTATCAGTCCCCGTTTTTTTTTTGTAATGCGCGATCATTCCATGCCATGTTTCGAAATTCCACAGTAATAATCGTCACGAGTTTTGAGTGTATGTACACCCTCTTTTTTTTTTTTTTTTTTTTTTTTTTTTTTTTTTTTTTTTTTTTTTTTTTTTTTTTTTTTTTTTTTTTTTTTTTTTTTTTTTTTTTTTTTTTTTTTTTTTTTTTTTTTTTTTTTTTTTTTTTTTTTTTTTTTTTTTTTTTTTTTTTTTTTTTTTACATTTTTTGTGCTAGACATATGAAAATTTCAATTATAGCCTGCTTTCTTTATTCGTTTGAAATACAACAAATGTAACAAGACGTTCCACATTGTGCAATTTTCAACAGCCTGTATTTCCCAAATAATTTATTTACAGAAACACTTTATTTATATTTTTGTATTAAATTGTATGCTCTTTACTTTGTATGTGAATTGTATTTGGCACATGCCATAGTTTGGGCACTACTTAAGGAAAACCAATGAAATTATATATAAACGGCCTTCCACCCACCGCTCACCCCCAACGGGATCTTTTAATGTGTTGTTAAGTATACTTTCCCATACACCACTTTTTTCCCCTTGTTTTTTAACTGGGCTACTTGTTGTGATATTGTCTAGTGCTCTGCTGAGAAAGGAACCTACAAATGTTATGTCTGGTCTTGATATAGTGGCTAAGTAATGTAAACTAACAATCAGTTGACAGTAAGGAAGGTTTGTACTCAGTTCTTCATCAGTATTGACTTGAAACCTTTCTTCCAGTGGTGTTACTGAGCCATTGCAGCTCATCATCTTCAACTTTTCTATAATTTTATGTACTGATTTTTCTTGATTTAGCTAATATGTGGTTTATCTTCCGTTTTGCATTCCGAACAATTTTGTCACAGTTCCCAAATGTTTTGCATCAAAACTAATTTTTAATGAAGGAACAATTTTTTCAACCCCTCTATTCTCTCCTGTTATCAACACATCACATATGAAGAATAATTAATAACAATGCAGAATCGTTACTTTACAGACACAAATAATATCACGACAAAAGTCCAATTCCAGACAAAAAACATAAAAAGTGTAACACAATTTTTTGGGTGAATTCTTAAGTCCGTAGATCGCACAATTGAGTTTCAATACTTTTCCTTGTTCTTCTTTCGCACCTTCTGGTCTGTCAACAATACACGACTATGATCTCATAAGCAGGGTACCTACTGTGAATACCTATCAATCCAAGACCATGGGGCACTACCAGAGTCTTTAAAGACAATATTAAAAGAGAATATTATGACTAACCAACGTTTGGTAAATTGGTTTTAAAAATGTCTAATGGAAAAGTCTTCACAACCCTTCGATGCTTGTAGGGGCTTTCGGCAAGTTAAATTAGATGAAGAGATTCAGAAATGGACAACTTTTAACACACCATTTGGTCTGTACCAGTTTACGGGTTGTGTTCAGTTCCTGAGGTATTTCAGAAATGTATGAACCATATTTTTTCAGGAATTCAGGCACTTTAAGTCTACATTGATGGTCTTGTGATATGGGGTACTAGTCAAGAGGAACATGACAATAGGTTAAAACTAGTCTTGCAGAGAGCAAAAGCAAATTGGGTGAAATTTAACTTGACTAAGTGTAAATTTAGTTGATCAGAAGTTAAGTATGTGGGATACAAGTTGGGGGAACAATGTATTGGTCCGGATCTAGAGAAAATTAAAACCATTGTAAACATGCCTGAACCAATGGGTGAAAAAGAATTGGTAACATTTCTGGGTATGGTCACCTATGTCTCCAAATTTGTTCCTCGTGTGATTGAAATAAATAGACCACTGAGAGATTTAATAAAGAAAGGGGTAGATTGGTTGTGGACAGAAAAACATAGTAAGGCCTACACTGATGATAAAGTAGCATTAATTGCTACTCCAGTTTTGCAATACTATGATTAAGATTTGCCATTAGTATTGTCAGTTGGTGCTTTGAGTCATAGTCTTTGTGCAGTATTCTTGCAAAATGATTTACCAATAGGTTATGCACACAAAACACTTACTGAAAGTGAAAAGAATTATGCTCAGATAGAGAAAGAATGTTTGTCCATACTTTGTGGTTGCCAGGTATTTCAACAATATTTGCTTGATACTGTATTTACAGTGTAAACAGATCTCTTACCATTAATACCTATCTTCAACAAACCACTAAATGAGTGTCCTTTTAGATTGCAACGTATGATTTAGATTGCAACAATTTGATTTCCAACTACAGATTAATCTAGGGAAACACTTGTTATTAGCAGTTGTCTAGGTTAAGTAACGAATAAGCACAAATTCTATATTTAGGACAGGAAATAGAAGCACATGTAGGCGTGGTGATTGATAAATTTCCAATCACTCGATGTCGGTTAGAACAGTTAATTACAGAAACATCTAAATATACAGAACTCCAGGAAACCATGCATCTAGTAAAGAATGGATGGCCTGAAAACAAAGACAACTGTTCAGAAACAGCCAAACCTTATTTTTCTGTACGGGGAGAGTTATTTCTTCAAGGTGGTTTATTGTTCAAATGTGAACAAATTGTACTACCTAAAATACTTAGACCAGTGCCATTGGATCGTGTTCATTACAATCATCTGAGGATGTCTAAATATAAAAATAGGGCAAGGCAACACTTGTATTGGTCGCAAATGGCACAACACATCGTAAACATAGTGTCAAAGTGTTCTACTTGCGTTAAAATTCAAAACAAAAATACTAAGGAACATATGTATACTGGAGAGTAACCAGATGGGCCTTGGCTTGTGTTAGGAGCAGATATTTTTGTATTATATTAAAAAACCTACATTATGGTTGTTGATTATGTCACAAAGTATATTGAAATAGAGCAGTTAAGTGACATGTCATCTGAGGAGACAATTAACAAGATTAAATCCATATTATCTATACATGGCATACCTGTCACAGTCTATAGTGATAATGGACCACAGTATACTAACTATTAGTTCTAAATATTTGCTATGTAACTTCTGGCCCTTAGTATCCTCAGTCAAATAGACTAGAAGAAAGAAACATTCAAATTGTCAAACGAATTAAGAAAAACATTTGGGGGAAGGTAAAGATCCTAAAATGACACTTATGGAGCTCAACAATACACCTATTGAAGGAAATTGGGTAACACCTGCACAAATGCTGTATGGTAGGCAACCTTCACTGAGAGAAAGAATTGTTTCATTATACTAAACATATTTGTTCTGGTGATGTTTGCTTCAACTAAACAATATTTTGCTGGTAATACCGAGCTTGGAGTCCTCCAAACAAATTTAATTATTTCCCTCGATCAAATTATTCATTAAAACGTACTTTGTTTGTGCCAAACGTACATTCGGTTACTACAGGACGTCGAATAAATATTTTGTATAAACAAACAGTTCGTTACAACTTGTGAACAATTTTTTTTTTCGTTGGACTAAATGATTTTGTTGGCGAAACTAAATACATTTGGTTGACTTGCGGAAGATGGAATGCTGGCGTACGTAAGCGATAAGATGGCGAACACTGTATACCTCAACATTCAAAATATAAGTTTGTGCCACAAGTAGGACGTCTAAACTGTCAATCAGCATAATTTTTAGTATCTTAATTTTAGCTATAACAATTTCAAAGTGGTTAATTCGATTGATCACAAAAGAAACTATTATAAACTTTGAAAAACACCGCAGCTGTACAACTCGTTCTTTGTGCTGCCGTGCACGACCTAACTATTCCTATTCAAATAACAATATCGCTGACATGGAAGCATTCGTAGCTCAGTTGGTTGGGTCATGAATCGAAAGTATTAAGTGAAGGGATGATGGATTAAATCTGGCCGACCCCACGTGGCTCAATTGGTTGAGCGGCCGACTTTGGTGCGAGAGGTTCTGGGTTCGATTCCCAGGTCTTGCTGGGTGTAAACTTGTGTTTGTCCATTTGGTCTCAAAAATTGTCACTATGCAAATTGTCTCACGAAAAGTACTGGGGTCACTCAAATTAAGTCACATTAAAGGGGGGAATGTTTGGTGCAGTGAAAATGCGGAAGCTTCCGCATCGCCACTGCACCAAACATTTAAAAAAAAAAAAAGTGCGGCAATACTTTTTTAGCTTTTAAAATTTCAGAAATTTATCAAGTTTATAATACATACATATATATATATATATATATATATATATATATATATATATATATATATATATATATATATATATATCTTAAAATATTGCATGTGCATTTGATATGGCCAACGAAATATTTTTATGAGCAGCTAAATATTTGGTACTGCTAACTAAATTCAGCTATTTGCCTCAAATAAATCGAGGGAACAAAATAATTTGGTACGAGCAAACAAATATTTCTTTGCCCCTATACAAACAAACGATTTGGTCGATTCAAACAAATTTTCTTTGCACCAACAAAATTTTTTCTCAGTGTAGAATCTTGTTGTCATTCTGTGCTGATAATTCCAATTTTAAGATAGATAAGACAAGGTTGACCCATAAGCAAAACAGCAAAAATTTTATTATGTTAGAGGAAGCAAAATTTTAACTCCATTTAAAGCTGGCGACACAGTTTTCTATAATTGACACGGTCAGAATGAAAGGGTTCCTAGCTTAGTATTAGGCCAATATGATGCACCTCCAAGGTCATATAACATACTCACTTCTGACATTAGACTCATAAGTAGGAATAGGGTTCAGTTACACAGTGCAGGTAATGAAAAGTTCGAATTAAGGAAGTCATTCCTGTTGGGGACGTTGATACTATCTAGTGAGGCCAGTAACTATAGTAACACCTCAAAGAGGGGAGTTACAGGAAGGGATCACAGGAATGAGCACAGGGAGTCTAGATTTAGAGATGTTAGTAGGGAATTTAGAGAAATAGGGGTACCGTCATTAAATCAGCTTGAGACTCAAGTTATTGGTGTAGAGCTATCTACTCAGCCTGAGACTCAAGTTATTGGTGTAGTGCTATCTACTCAGCCTGAGACTCAAGTTATTGGTGTAGAGCTATCTACTCAGCCTGAGACTCAAGTTATTGGTGTAGTGCTATCTACTCAGCCTGAGACTCAAGTTATTGGTGTAGAGCTATCTATTCAGCCTGAGACTCAAGTTATTGGTGTAGTGCTATCTACTCAG
>PNEQ01124095.1:0-22608 GCA_003012365.1 Medauroidea extradentata | reverse complement strand
GCTTGTAAGATCTAAATGTTCATTGGTTTCTGCAGCTTATAAGAATTAAATATTCATTGGTTTCTGCAGCTTATAAGAACTAAATGTTCAATGGTTTCTGTGGCTTGTAAGATCTAAATGTTTATTGGTTTCTGTGGCTTATAAGAACTATATATTCATTGGTTTCTGTGGCTTATAAGATCTAAATATTCATTGGTTTTTGCAGCTTATAAGAATTAAATATACATTGGTTTCTGTGGCTTGTAAGATCTAAATGTTCATTGGTTTCTGCAGCTTATAAGAACTAAATATTCCTTGGTTTCTGTGGCTTATAAGAACTAAATGTTCATTGGTTTCTGCAGCTTATAAGAATTAAATATTCATTGGTTTCTGTGGCTTGTAAGAACTAATGGTTATTGGTTTCTGTGGCTTATAAGGACTAAATTTTCATTGGCTTCTGTGGCTTATATGAAATAAATATCCATTGGTTTCTGCGGTTTATGAACTAAATATTCATTGGTTTCTGCGGGTTATAAGAATCAAATATTCATTGGTTTCTGTGGCTTATAAGAACTAAATGTTCATTGATATCTGCAGCTTATAAGAACTAAATGTTCAATGGTTTATGCGGCTTATAAGAACTAAATGTTTATTGGTTTCTGTGGCTTATAAGAACTAATTGTTTATTGGTGTCTGCGGCTTGTAAGAACTAATGTTTATTGGTGTCTGTGGTTTATAAGGACTAAATGTTCATTGTTTTGTGTGGCTTATATGAATTAAATATCCATTGGTTTCTGCGATTTATAAACTAAATATTCATTGGTTTCTGTAGCTTATAAGAATTAAATATTAATTGGTTTCTGTGGCTGATAAGAACTTAATGTTAGTTGGTCTGCGGCTTGTAAGAACTAATGTTTATTGGTGTCTGTGGTTTATAAGGACTAAATGTTCATTGGTGTCTGCGGCTTATAAGAACTAAATGTTAGTTGTGTCTGCAGCTTATAAGCATTAAATATTCATTGGTTTCTGTGGCTGATAAAAACTTAATGTTAGTTGTGTCTGCGGCTTGTAAGAACTAATGTTCATTGGTTTCTGCGGCTTATAAGAACTAAATGTTCATTGGTTTCTGTAGCTTATAAGAACTAAATGTTAGTTGTGTCTGCAGCTTATAAGAATTAAAAATTCATTGGTTTCTGTTACTGATAAGAACTTAATGTTAGTTGTGTCTGCGGCTTGTAAGATCTAATGTTTATTGGGTTCTGCGGCTTATAAGAATTAAATGTTCATTGGTTTCTGTGGCTTATAAGAACTAAATGTTTATAGGTGTCTGCGGCTTATAAGAACTAAATGTTCATTGGTTTCTGTGGCTGATAAGAACTTAATGTTAGTTGTGTCTGCAGCTTATAAGAATTAAATATTCATTGGTTTCTGTGGCTTATAAGAACTTAATGTTAGTTGTGTCTGCGACTTGTAAGAACTATTGTTTATTGGTGTCTGCGGCTTATAAGGACTGAATGTTCATTGGTTTCTGTGGCTTATAAGAACTAAATGTTCATTGGTTTCTGCAGCTTATAAGAACTAAATATTCATTGGTTTCTGCGGCTTATAAGATCTAAAAGTTCATTGGTGTCTGCAGCTTATAAGAACTAAATATTCATTGGTTTCTGTGGCTTATAAGAACTAAATGTTCATTGCTTTCTGCAGCTTATAAGAATTAAATATTCATTGGTTTCTGTGGCTTGTAAGAACTAATGGTTATTGGTTTTCTGTGGCTTATAAGGACTAAATTTTCATTGGCTTCTGTGGATTATATGAATTAAATATTCATTGGTTTCTGCGGTTATGAACTAAATGTTCATTGGTTTCTGCGACTTATAAGAATTAAATATTCATTGGTTTCTGCGGCTTATAAGAACTAAATGTTCATTGGTTTCTGTGGCTTATATGAACTAAATGTTCATTGTGTCTGCGGCTTATAAAAACTAAATGTTCATTGGTTTCTGTGGATTATAAGAACTAAATGTTCATTGGTTTCTGTGGCTTATAAGAACTAAATGTTCATTGGTTTCTGTGGCTAATAAAGACTAAATGTTCATTGGTTTCTGCGGCTTATAAGAATTAAATATTTATTGGTTTCTGCGGTTTATGAACTAAATGTTCATTGGTTTCTGCGACTTATAAGAATTAAATATTCATTGGTTTCTGTGGCTTATAAGAACTAAATGTTCATTGGTTTCTTTGGCTTATATGAACTAAATGTTCATTGGTGTTTGCGGCTTATAAGAACTAAATGTTCATTGGTTTTTGCGGCTTATAAGGATTAAATATTTATTGGTTTCTGCGGTTTATGAACTAAATGTTCATTGGTTTCTGCGACTTATAAGAATTAAATATTCGTTGGTTTCTGCGGCTTATAAGAACTAAATGTTCATTGGTTTCTGTGGCTTATAAGAACTAAATGTTCATTGGTTTCTGTGGCTAATAAAGACTAAATGATCATTGGTTTCTGCGGCTTATAAGAATTAAATATTCATTGGTTTCTGTGGCTTATAAGAACTAAATGTTCATTGGTTTCTGTGGCTTATAAGAACTAAATGTTCATTGGTTTCTGTGGATTATAAGAACTAAATGTTCATTGGTTTCTGCGGCTAATAAAGACTAAATGTTCATTGGTTTCTGCGGCTTATAAGAATTAAATATTCATTGGTTTCTGTGGTTTATGAACTAAATGTTCATTGGTTTCTGCGACTTATAAGAATTAAATATTCGTTGGTTTCTGCGGCTTATAAGAACTAAATGATCATTGCTTTCTGTGGCTTATATGAACTAAATGTTCATTGGTGTCTGCGGCTTATAAGAACTTAATGTTCATTGGTTTCTGTGGCATATAAGAACTAAATGTTCATTGGGTTCTGCGGCTTATAAGAACTAAATGTTCATTGGTGTCTGCGGCTTGTAAGAACTAAATGTTCATTGGTTTCTGTGGCTAATAAAGACTATATGTTCATTGTTTTCTGCGGCATATACGAACTAAATGTTCATTGGTGTCTGTGGCCTATAAGAACTAAATGTTCATTGGTTTCTGTGGCTTATAAGAACTAAATGTTCATTGGTTTCTGTGGCTAATAAAGACTAAATGTTCATTGGTTTCTGCGGCTTATAAGAATTAAATATTCATTGGTTTCTGTGGCTGATAAGTACTTAATGTTAGTTGTGTCTGCGGCTTATAAGAACTTAATGTTTATTGGTTTCTGTGGCATATAAGAACTAAATGTTCATTGGTTTCTGTGGCTTATAAGAACTAAATGTTCATTGGGTTCTGCGGCTTATAAGATCTAAATGTTCATTGGTGTTTGCGGCTTATAAGAACTAAATGTTCATTGGTTTCTGTGGCTAATAAAGACTATATGTTCATTGTTTTCTGCGGCATATACGAACTTAATGTTCATTGGTTTCTGTGGCATATAAGAACTAAATGTTCATTGGTTTCTGTGGCTTATAAGAACTAAATGTTCATTGGTTTCTGTGGCTAATAAAGACTAAATGTTCATTGGTTTCTGCGGCTTATAAGAATTAAATATTCATTGGTTTCTGTGGCTGATAAGTACTTAATGTTAGTTGTGTCTGCGGCTTATAAGAACTTAATGTTCACTGGTTTCTGTGGCATATAAGAACTAAATGTTCATTGGTGTCTGCGGCTTATAAGAACTAAATGTTCATTGGTGTCTGTGGCTTATAAGAACTAAATGTTCATTGGTTTCTGTGGATTATAAGAACTAAATGTTCATTGGTTTCTGCGGTTTATGAACTAAATGTTCATTGGTTTCTGCGGCTTATAAGAATTAAATATTCATTGGTTTCTGCTGCTTATAAGAACTAAATATTCATTGGTTTCTGAGGTTTATAATAACTAAATGTTCATTGGTTTCTGCGGCATGTAAGAACTAAATGTTCATTGATGTCTGTGGCTAATAAAAACTAAATGTTCATTGGTTTCTGTGGCTAATAAAGACTAAATGTTCATTGGTTTCTGCGGCATATACGAACTAAAATTTCATTGGTTTCTGTGGCATATAAGGACTAAATGTTCATTGGTTTCTGTGGCTTATAAAAACTAAATGTTCATTGGTTTCTGTGGCTAATAAAGACTAAATGTTCATTGGTTTCTGTGGCTTATAAGAATTAAATATTCATTGGTTTCTGCGGTTTATGAACTAAATGTTCATTGGTTTCTGCGGCTTATAAGAATTAAATATTCATTGGTTTCTGCGGCTTATAAGAACTAAATGTTCATTGGCTTCTGTGGCTTATAATAACTAAATGTTCATTGGTTTCTGCGGCTTATAAGAACTAAAATTTAATTGGTTTCTGTGGCATATAAGGACTAAATGTTCTTTGATTTTTCAGCTTACAAGAACTAAATGCGTGCACATTTTGACTTTGAAGTACCAATTTGGGGAAATTGGCTAAGCTAAATATTTATCGTAAGATGGTAATTTAGTCCGTCTTAACTTCTACAAAACTAACAATATTTCATAAAGATATAAAATTACGCCAATCCCTTACTTTTGCGCCCTAAAGACAAGGGATTTCACACCGACTCTGATAAGAAACAGCAAACTGAACCGAGCAGCGAAATAACACCGAGATACGACGTATGCAGCGCAATTATTTCGCTCGTTAACAACTTTGATACCTCAGAACAGGAGCGCACGTTTTTTGAAGTGAATACAGATGTTTTGCTGATAACTGAACAGTATTGAACTTTGCATAGTTTGGAAATTGATTCTTTATTATTATTAGGCATGGCCTAACGGTTTGACAGGGTGTCAAAATAAAATTCTTAAATTATTTTGATGGTTATCAAATATGTGTTTTTAAAGACTGTCAGAAATATTCTAGGAGTCATCACATCCAGCGCATTCGCCTCGTAACATGAAATAGTGGTGTTGCCAACGAAAATAAGTGATGTTCTACACTTTCCCTTGCCTGTTCGCTATATCTTCGAATTGGAACATTCCCAACCATAATTTTACGTTAATTTGGATCATTTTTTCTTCGCCATTGTACCTTATAGTTTGACTTACTAACACGCAAATACTCTGTATATTTAAAGTATATAAACACGCCTAGAGTGATGATCTACAAACTTATTTGTGCGAGAATTGCATTTGTTCAAAAATTGGGGGTTTTATTATCTCTTTGGCTCATAAATTTTGTAAATGTTAAATTCACTTCTAGAAATGCTGCTTGTGTTATGTATTTTTTAATAGTAGAAGCTTCACTACCTGTGACTGTAACGTTCTCTGCGACCATGAACAATTTTCACTCCTCTCTTGTGAAGCAATTTGTATCATTCACTTAGTAGAGCAATGTTTCTAAACGCGCTTCATTATTTTTAATCAGACGTTGTATAGCTTCAATGTTGGTGCGACTGTCTGAAAGGCATAAAATCATTTCGCAATTTAAAAAAATACTGCTGTTCTTTCGTTGTGCACCTGTAAAAATGTAGAATTAGTGTAAATTTTTAGTGTTCTCATAAACTTGTTGTAAGTCTAGCTAACTACTAGCTGCAAGGAGTTGGGTAATAATGCTAATATTGGCAGATCTTTGTTAGCTATTTTATACTTAGTCCTCCAACATAGTATTATGAAATTAAGTCACTCACGCAAAAATAAACTACTGATAAATACACTTTTCATTTTCGAATCCCGGAGAAACGACATATGTGTACTAGGGCCAACATCTTTAAAATTTTGTTCGCAGATTTATTAAACTTTATTTAGAATGTATGCTGCTGAACAGCTCATAATGACGTTTGGAACATATTTCATTCCTAACTGCACGTTATTATCGAAGTGGTAATATTTACAGATACGAAATTGTTCTGTTTTGCTCGGATGTTTAGTGTTGGATATGAGTTTTAAGTTTTACTAGCAGATATAAAGTCATCAACGTTCT
Organism: Medauroidea extradentata; assembly: GCA_003012365.1. Lineage (NCBI taxonomy): Eukaryota > Metazoa > Arthropoda > Insecta > Phasmatodea > Phasmatidae > Medauroidea > Medauroidea extradentata. The sequence goes on along the minus strand of PNEQ01124095.1, from coordinate 16,668 downwards.
CATTTAAAAGCTTGGTATTTTTTCTTGCTGTACATTAAAACAGAATTTGGTAGCTACCATAAAATATTTGATTACTATGGACCTCACAAAATTTGTTGTGACTACTACAAAATTAGTTTTGCTCTCCTCAGTAAAGTTCCGCTGTGACTATAAAAAGTTGTAACCACTACAGGAATAACTTGTGAAGTCCTTACAAACAAAACACTTTCTGGTTACCACAACACTGTGTTTCCTGTAATATTGAGGTAGTTTACTTACTCTACACTAAAAAAATAGAGTGAAATATTGCGTAATTATTAACGAACAAAAATTTACTTTTGACGTCTGATAAACATCTCTATAGGGAGTAATTTTTTTCTCTTATAGGTTTTATGTGCCTGTTAAAAGAACGTTCGTAAAGACTGTATGGTTATTATTTAGACATTGTAGTAGCGTAAATTATGACCTTATTTTAGCCGCAGTTCCCATCGTTAACTTGCAGTTATTCAACGGATGTGTAACAGATTTTTAGGTTTTCCGTCTTTTTCTAGCAAAATAGAAAGAATGTACTATTACTAAAAAGAATGTATTCTTAGAAACGTATTTACATAATTTACTGTAACAGAAAAAAATATGTTTTACTTTTGCGCAACGATGACAGTAGGGTGACCTCTGGAGTAAATGATTTGTACTTAACTCGGATACTATGAGACGAGTTACATGCGAATCTCTGTGGTGAACGACTTCATATTGCTCATGCTAGTACTATTATAGTGTTTGACTACACCAAGCACATTTATTGTCATTAAACTGCGGTTGACTGCCCTCTCTAGTTTACATCCGATGCGGTTAAATATTTTATCACTGGGCAAACTTTCAAAACGAAATATAAACTAAGCTATCAACATGCACGTGTCAGATGTGCAGCGCGCCTAGACATACACCCCAACACATTGTGTTCTGATATCTAGAAGACTGTGAATCCTACGCAACTACAAGACGGCAACATTTATTAAGTTCATGATACTTACATATATACCATCACACGTTAAAACTGTCGGAAGTCAGAAATGTTGTCTGTAGCAAGATGGTGGACACCCCTGTTATCTTCATCACTAGGGGATAGTTTCTAAACATTGAGATTTCGACTCTCTTCGTTTCCTCTATTTCGCTGCGACACCTTTCAAAATCGAGAAATAACATGGGCATATACCGCCCTTTAATTGAAAAATGTCTGATTCATCCTGTGCATTACCATTGGTGACGGTGCCCTCAATCACATATCTTCAAAATATTAACTATAAATTTAATGCCATTAGAATGTTTTGGTGGGAAAAGGTTTCGCGGAAACGTATTTGGTGCCCCAACCTTGAAATTTGTGAGATAATGTATGTGAGCTGATGCTGAGGAACCTAAGTGGAATCTGAACTGCATAATCAATTTTACCCCTTTTAAACGTCTACATGCAAACTGCACTCATCCGGTTTACCTTGCAATTTTTGTTTGTGAGAATTTAACGTTCTCACGCTGTTTTTAACGTAATTCCAGCCCAGAACTTCCAGGAATGTAGATCTGAGCGACGAACAACTGCGTCACGTAACGTCGAAATAATTGATGTAAACAAATTTAACTTAGAAAATAAAATATTCATGTCCCGGGCTCATAGAGGTTGCACAATACCACGTCTCGATACGTTACTGTAGAGTGGAACTCCTAAATAATTTATTATCATTGGTCGTACTTGCTTTTCGGAACATCTGCCTTGAAGAAAGTTTACAAACTTAGTTTTATTCTTAACAAACATGTTATCTTATAAAGTAAAAAAAATACATATATAATTTCAAATACTTACCTTAGCATAACTCTGATGCGAACAAAACCTCAATATCTCTACTGGTTAGATATCGTGGGTGCTGGAAAACAAAAATGGTGCTTTTTCACCCTTTTGGTTGTCGAATTTCGAAATATTTTTTATCTCACGCCTTATACATTCGTATTAGTATCCACCTGAAGTGCAAATCATGACGGTAGCCCGTTCAGTCGAATCAAAATCAATAATTCATTAAATAATACACTATGACCTCTGCTCAGTGCTGAGAGTACGAATTTCGCAAAATCTTAAAACCGTTTTGCGAAAATTTCTGTAATTATCGTCCTACAGCCAAAACTAACTGTATATCCCGACGGGTTCAATACATATCAAGGATTTATCTAAAATACATGACAGGTCTTTTCACCTCCTAAGAGAGTGAATTTCGAAAAACCATTGAATCACGCTGTAGAATATTTTATCGGTGTCTTGTAAACGTGAAATATATTACAATAGCCCGCAGGGATCAAGATCCATCGACGATTAATAAAAAAAATTCACCAATTTTCACCACTTTTCACCTCCTTAGGTGGCGAATTTCGAAAATTCATGAAATTGCTTTTCAGTTATTTGAGTAAACGTCATTATTTTACAAAAATCACCTTGCTACATAAAAATCAATGAGATCGATATTTATCGATTGAGAATCGAAAACATATATTACCTTTTTTTAGCCTCTTAGGGGCTGAATTAGGAAGATATATTTCAATGGTATTTAGTATATTTTTTTAAGCATCATTCTAAAGCAAAAAGCACTTCAATATCTCGATTGGTTCTATATATGTGGAGGCATAATCGAAAACATACATCACATATTTTCACCCCTTAATTTAAAAATTTCGAAACGGCTTTGAGTCCTATCATTGACATTTGTATGTGTAACCAATTGAAGTAAAAATCACGACGATAGTCAATTGTACTTCAGTGATATAGACGATTCATAAAAATCACATTTTGCCCGTTTTTATTGCTTGGGGTCGAATTTAAAAAAAAATCAAAAAACTCCTTTTTTTGGGTATTTACGTAACCAACATTTTGAAGTGAATACCAACTCTCAATCCCGAAGGGTTTGATATATATCGATAGATAATCGGGAAAAAATATTTAATGTATTTTCACCCCCTTAAACATTGAATTTCGAAGAATCCTTAACATGGCTAATATTAATTTTTATGAGTGTCCTAATAAATTAAAAATCACAATGATAGGCCATCGGGTTAGAGCTCTATCGACGTTTCTGCGGAAATACATTTCACCCCTTTTCACCCCATTAGAGGTCGAATTTCGAAAAATCCCTTCTTAGTTCTCGCCTACGACCTGAGGGGAACCCTCACAAAAAATTTCACGATTCTACGTCCAGTGGTTTGGCTGCAGTTTGATACGTCAGTCAGTCAGCGTTCATTTTTACGTATAGAGAGATTTATCTTAATACATAAAATGAAGTGTCCTGACACACTCACTCACTCACTCATTAATGCACAGCCCAAACCGCTGGACCTAGAACCATGAATTTTGAGGGAAACTTCCCCTTGCTCGGTAGACACCCACTAACTAAGGATTTTTCGAAATTCGATAATTAAGGGGGTGAAAAGACGAGAAATATATTTTAAAAGAATCCTTGATATCTCATTAGCCGGGAAAGCTATCATAAATATTTTAACTTCATAATATTGCCCAAAGGCTTTGGATATCAAAACTCACTAGGGCGTCAGTGTTTTCTATTTTCAAAGTTTTGGCTATGGATATGAAATGACTATAGTCTTTGAAAAAAGTTGTTGTTTGGCCTGCGAGGTGTTCAACAATTTTCAGGAGATATTTTGATAGTTTTTGGCATGGAGCATTGCAGCAGCTGATGATCGGGCGCAGAGGCATGTCGGGCTTATGGATTTTTGGAAGACCATATATGTGGGGTGATCTACTGCTGTGTGGCGTCAGTTCCGATTTTGTTTTATCTGGAAGATGGCTTTGATGTTTTTTTCAAAGTTTGATACACTTTTCGCTCGATGCTGGCAGTGGGGTCTTTTTCAAGATGTGTGTATTGTTCAATGGTGATCAGGTCTGTGATTTTTTTGTCATAATCTGATTTATCTAGTACCACAGTAGCACGACCCTTGTGAGCCGGAAGGATTACAATGTCAGGGTCGAATTTCAGAGTTTTGATAGCTTCGAGTTCATCAGAAGAGATATTTGTTTTTGGTAAGCCAGCTGAGGTATTCGCTGTGCGCACAGTCCAGCGAAATTCGTCTTGTTTAGCTGCAGGGAGTTTGTATATTGCGTTCTCGACGGATGAAACTATGTCAAGGACAGGAATATGTCGTGGAGCAATGCATAAATTAATGCCTTTTGCAAAACACTTTCCTCGCAGTTGGACAACTTTCTTGAGGATGCATTAATGACTGTGTTAATACTTTTTGGTGCGGAGTGGACAGAACAATCATACTAATTCCATCCATCATGGAAATGATTACCCTTTGTGTCACCACGACATATTTCCAGTTTAATGACAGTTTCTACAAAGAAACAGACGGCATGGCAATGGGCTCTTCACTTTCACCATTCATGGCGAACATATTCATGGAGAACTTTGAGCAGGAAGTACTTAACAAAAGCAATAGCCCTCCTAAAATCTGGCTTCGTTATGTAGACGACACTTTCACTATCTGGCGACATGGACCTGAAACCCTGGAGGAATTTGTGAACTTCCTAAACTCATTGAGGCCATCAATCCAGTTCACATATGAAAAAGAAACCAATGGCAGCATTCCTTTTTTGGACGTACTAGTTAGCAGGGAAAACAGCAGTCTGGAAACTAAAGTATACAGGAAACCTACACATACAGGCCAATACCTACATTTTGCATCCAAACAACCTTAAAAGCACAAAAACTGGTATAATTCGCATATTAGCTAACCGAGCTGAGATTATTTGTTCCAACAAGAAATCTGTAGTGATAGAACACAATCAAATAAAAAAAGAACTCACAGCCAATGGTTACTCGGCAAACACCATCAAACAGCACATGAAACCTAACAGAACACTTAAGCCCACAGAAACCAAAAAACCAGCAGGAATCTTAGTTATTCCGTATGTTAGAGGCCTTTCGGAAAAAAATAAGACGTCTGGGAAACAAATACGGTCTTCAAACAGCATTCCGATCCAAATCCACTATCAAAAGTATGGTCACCAGGGTGAAACCAGCCACTGAAAAACTACAAACTCACAACTGTGTATATCAGATACCCTGCGAATGTGGCCATATGTATATTGGAGAAACTGGCAGAGCTCTTTCAACATGGATCAAAGAACACAAAAACAATTGCAAGAAAGGCGAAACCCAAAAATCTAGACTGGCTGAACATGCATGGGAAAATAGCCACAAAATTCTTTGGGAAGACTCGAAACCACTTTACCCATGGTTTTTCCAGTCTCCTCATCAGTCGCCCTCGTGTTCCTGAACCCTGTGTGTCTACCTGATGACGGGAACAGATTCCAGTTCCCGAAACGTCGTAACACTGTGTGTCTGGAAAACTACTGTGTTTTGTTTCGTCTCTTCGTTGCTTTTTTTTTTTTTTTGTCTTTTCTATATATGTCTGATATCTGTTGCGTTTTGTCTCGGCTCGTCTTTTTTTTTTTTTGTGTCTTATTGTTTTTTTCTGTTTGTGTCTGATATCTACTCTGTTTTTTTGTTTCGTCTCATCGTTGTGTCGCATGATACTTGGTTTTTATTTAAATTGTTATTATTTTCATTTATTATCTGTTTGTTCCTTATTTTATGGTTTTGCTTGTATTTGTTTAGTTTTCTTTGACAGTCATTCAATTTGCAATGGAGTACGTCCAAGAAACTGAATCCAGTCATGCACTCCCATTGCACAGTTCTTTCCAAGATCACAACAACTGTTTCATTTGTAAAATGCACCGTACATAAATTCTCTAGTTCAATGTTTTTGAAATCATATGTTAATATACAAGATGATTATAAAGCAATTACTACACTATTTTTAATTTAATAGTTTATGTTTTTAAATAGTAATATTTAATGGTTTAAAACTTTTATAAATTCTTCTTTTTGCAAGATATTATTATATTTTAATTAAATAATTTTTTTATAAACAATATGAAAATATTCACAACTATCCATAATATTATTTATACGTTTTTAGTATAAAAATGTTTTACTTCCGAGTTTGTTTATAGTAATTTTGCAAATAGAACATTAAATTTTAGTCACTTAAGTTTTTTATTCCCTTTTAAAAATATCTTTTTAAACGTAATTATATCCCAAACCTTAGACGTTTTGTCGCTCAAGTTTTTGTTCTTACTTATAACAAAAAATATTAATCAGATTTTAAAAAAAAGTTAAGAACTGGGCGAAGTCCGAAGACTGCTTTAGCTGTCGTTCGTTTCACAAACTGTTAAATTTGTGGTTATTATTTACATATTTTAATTATTTTTCCGTTATTTTAAAAAATTCATGTTTTCTATTTAAATAAAATTTTTGTTAACTACTTAATTTTTTATATTTTTACTCTTCATTTTCCATTAATTTTTCAGGGACACACTTGTGCCTTCTAGAGTAAATAAAATATTTTTTTTTTAAATATTGCTGTTTGTTAAAATTATTAATAATAACAGGAGGGTAAATTTTAACCCCCTAAATTTTGTCATAAAATGTAAAATATTATTTAATATATTAAAAACATAGAATCAGTTTACCAGACAGAGACAAAAGACTGATTTAGCTGTCACTACTGTAACTGTTGCTAGTCTACCTTTGTTTTTCACTTATTTTTGTTAATATCTTAAAATATAAAATATTATAGAATTCTGTCTAGAGACCGTATTCTTTTTCCTGGGTTAAAATGATCAGCTTGTCGTAGAATCCCCATACATAATCTACTGCTAATCTTAATTTTCGTGCTGATTGCTACCTAGGTACATATTGAAAGTTCAACTGCGATGCTTGTACTGTACCACAAAGTAAATATGATTCATGCTATAATAGTAAATTTCACATTTTCCTTCTCAGCTTATAACAAAAGCGAAAAATAAAATGATCGAACGCGGCTTCTGATTACCCAAGGTCTTGTGCTGTTTAAGGGAACATAACGGTGCCAAATAAATAGCAAATTATTTATTATTATTTTATGTGAATGGCTTTTTCGGAAAGGTTTATGGTTTAGTTATGATGTTTACGGAATATCCAGGATGCTTTCATATGTTCACTCAATATCCTCTTCCTTTCCTCCGTCTCCGTCTTCCTTTCCTCCGTCCCTGGTCTTTTCTTTAGTTTCCCAAACTAACCTTTGACCTGGGGAGTGTAAACAAGATAATTTATTTTCTTTTTTCAAACATTCCTGGTATGTTTATTAAACCAAAAGTATCACAATTGAAAAATTAAACGTTACATTAAATAAAATTTATTCATCTCACTTTTTCTGAATAATTCGACAATACTATACAAATAACAACCTCTAAATTTGCTTACAGAAAAATATCAACATTCAACTATTAAGTTGACCTTAGATATATTAAAACTTTTGATTACATTAATCACATTATTTAGAAAATTCAGGTACATTGAGCAAACATGATTAGAAACCTGAAGTTACAAAATATAGAAAACAACACACGAAAATGTACTATTTCTCAAATAGAAATACAATTTTTCCTGAGACTAATAAACATTTGACTTTTCAGACTCGACTCATGCCCTGCCTACCTTTGGCAACTTCCAAAAGGACATTAACCTTAAGAATTCCAGTACAGTCTGGTTCAATCAATAAATACATTTTATTTTTTTTTCTTAGGAGCTCCCCAAGCCTTAACCTTAGGAGAACATAACATCCATTAAATGAAAAAGGCAAAAATTTTAAACTCTGAATATACTTTAACGACAACCGGACAACTAACCATCATGACTAAAATAAAGTGGCAATTTAAAATCTCAATTTCAAAAGCTTACGGAACATTTAGCAACATTATGACAATCATAACCATCATGGTAAAATCTCAGTAGTCAATTTCCTTACGACCTACGACCATGATAGAACTTAACGTCCTTTAGCCAAACACATGGCATAAAACCAGGAAGGTTTAGTACTTATTATTAAAAAACCATAATAATTTTTACTTATTATGTGACCGACAGCACCTAACCTCCTGGCCGTAATATGGCAATAACAATACTTATCTTAAACAACAGCATCGTTCTTCCAAGTCTGTCAACCAAAGCCATCAATAATCAGGTCATTTATAGTTGATCTCTCACTCGCCTACTTTCTCAAAACGATGGTGGGATCTAGGTTCAAACGAAAGTCTGTTGAAAAGATCACGTGGCACATCGGTGGTTGGAGCTTGACCGACCAGAAGCTTCTACGACATTATGTAGGAACACTATCAAATTACCTTCCTCTACTGATCGCCATTTCCCCTCATTGCCGTCACAGTTCAATCCAACAACACACTGTCTCTATTTGCCTCGAGCTGGGAACATTGAAGCACTTCTCTGAATAGTGCAGGTACATCGTTATTAAATTTAACGTAAATATTGCAACGTCTGTTCACAACTACGTCATGGGAATCCATGCCATCGCACACAAATACCAGGTAAGCTTCCAATAAACTATGTTTATGTTATACGCGAAAATTTTTCCCTGTTGATTTCCACACGGGTAACTAATACCTGTACGTCGTAAACAGGAACGTTAGCTTCATTCCGATGTCAAATAGACTTCGTCTCATACTTGATGTCTGTTCTTTTTGGTACTTCATTCCTTGGAGTAATTTCCCACTTTTCATTTTATACGCTGTGTATATATTCGATCCAAAATTTCTTCTTGTTGGATTTGGGCATTTTTCATGTCCAGCTTTTATTTGCTGTGTCTCAGAAAAAGTATTTTTGTTTGTCAAATCTTTCAAGAATTTGATCGGTTATTCTGGTATCTGGAAGCCTCTTAATATGTCCGTATGATTATAGCCGTTTTTAAACCTGAAGTCTGCTGCGATATTAGAATATTTATCTGTGGATTTACGTAATTGGAGGCGTAATTATATTCTGAGTGGTTTGGTCCGAAGATTTTCCTTGTGATTTTACGCTCTAATTTTTGGCAATTTTCGAGCTCATCTTTTTTTGTGAAGCGTAAGAGTTTCTCCTGCATATAAGGTTTGATGCTGGTTGTATTCGAGTGTATGTGATGTAGGAATTTTGTGATATCATAGTTGCGGTTAGGGCCATTCGAGGCTCAGTTGTATTCAAGATGGAGTAAAGCTAAATATTTCGTTTTTGTATCTTGTGTGAAATAATGTATTTGGCATATGGTCGGGTCTGTTTTATCTTGTAGGGGATGAGGACTGATACGCTTGTTTTGACAACCACTGATAATCATTTTCCAACCTCAATTTGCCATTACAAATTAAAATAACAAAAACCTCTAATTTCAGCTTATACAACTTTTAGTACCACAGGGTCTCTTGATCTACTCATTGATGCTGATCTGTTTTTAAAAATATTAAGAAAGCAGAAGTTGCCAGGAGCTAACGTTGTCTAAGAGTCAGTGTTTGGTTGGATACTGGTGGATTAACTGGAGGCTAATATGAGTAAGTATTTCATGGATTATGTCTAACTCATCTCCACCTGATGACTTGGTGAAGCGCTTCTGGTAAATATAAGAGATACCTCGAAAGACACCAGTGTCTATAGGAGATGAAACACAGTGATGCGTTACATGTTAATAAGATATGCAGTCGAGCCACTTCGGGGAGATACACTGTGCCTTTCCATTTCGAGTGGATATCAAGATCTAGGTGGGTCAAGAGAATTGGCACTTCAGTGAATTTACAAGTGGGAATGTAATTGTTTGAAACGGCATCCATCTTCGTACACAGCTTATATTAAGTTTATGAAAGACTACCTCTAAAGCGACCATATGCAGCAGACTGTGAAACCAGTTGCCTACAGTCAAAGGTTTTATTATGTCCCTCATTACAACGTCCGTAAGCCAGACAGTAAAACATCAAAGGTGCATGTAGTTTTCGAAGCATCTGCTATGTCTGCTAGTGGCTTTTCCCTTAAATATACCATTTTAATTGAACCCAAGTTGCGAAGGGACATTCTTGAAATTATACTTAATTTTCGTCTTCATTTAATTGTGTTCACAGCTTATGTCAAACTAATGTATAGATAAAATGACATGTGTTTAGAAGACAGGGATTATCCGCGTATATTATGTAGGCTTCAATAGAAGTTGCCAGTCACCGATTTTAGGTTATCCACAGTAATTTATGGCGTGACTGCATCCCCTTAAAAAGCTATTCGTCCTCTGCAGCAGTTGGCTGAGGATGAACAGAGATAAGCCGCGGTCACGCTATGTACAGAAATATTTCAGCTAAACATGTTCATCGTCATGGAGAAATTACATGAGCGCCAAACTAGTTCAGATCGCAGTCTCTTTTCGTTCTCTGTAAACTAGTTTGATATGCAGTTTTGAATAACTTATCGTCTCTGATGCTCTCCTATTGGCTACTACGAGTAATAAGCTGTATAACAATTATGGCTGCTTTTTGGTTCAACATTTCACACTTGTTATATTAAATAGTAAAGATTTAGCTTTAAATTGTTAGTTTTTCATCCACAACAGGATAACAGTTAGTAGCAGTATGATAAATTGAATATCGTGCATTTCACATTCCAAGTTTATTGAAGCAAGAAAGTTCAATAAGTCTAATCTGTTTAGTCGTGTAGCCATGCAAACACGATAAATCATGGCTGCCGAATGTATTAACTAAACATGTTTAAAATCTATAGTGTGACAGTGGCCAATGTAGCCTCAGACGGCATGTGAGTTACGCTCTGGTGTGTGTGGATGATGTGGCCACTATACCATCAGCACTAGCTTTACAACATCATCTCATTGAGCTACTTCAGTTGGGTGGATTTCATTTGTGTAAGTTTGCCAGTAACTCCACAGATCTATTAACAAGACTTCTTACACAGTCCCTTCGGACGACTTTGACAGTGAAGAACCAGTAAGTGTTAGATTTACATTGGTGCACATTCTCTGACAGTTTTTTTTATACAGAGTACAACTCGGTACACATCACCCAACATGGGGAAGCATCCTCACAGATGTGTCGTGGATCTCCCACCAAACTCGGTTGGTTGATGCCAATTGTTCCATTGCCAAACATGTAATTCAGCCGTTGTGGGGAAGTGAATTGAGTGTGATGCCGACCTTTCAGGTGAAGTTACTAGATGGACGGACTGCTTTCTAAAGTAACCATCATTGTTATCTGAACCTGCAATGCAGAGTCAATAGTTCTGTAAGCTTCATGGCTTCTCAGACAGTTCGACAATTTGATTTTCTGCACTTGTTTATCTTCGTGCAATTCCTCGTGAAGAGCAATTTAATTTCCTTAATGGTAGCCACGATTCTCTTCTAGGCTGGAATTGTGCAGAGATGTTCGACTTGCCTGCTTTCTGCACTGGGTGCTGAGTTCTCTTCATAATAGATTGAATGAAGGGGATGTACATACATGGACAGACATTACAGTGGTCATATCTTGAATAAAATCATCACCATAAATTTGGAACACCTTTGTGGCAATTAAAGTCAGTGAGATCCAAGAGCTGACACATACATCGGCGGTGTAGTGTGCATTCTGAAGACAATTCCGCTGAGACTGCACTTCAACAGGCATTCTCCCTAGTTAGCAGATCCAGTATGGAGAAAGGTCCGGAATGGCCCAGTGACTGTATTGCCCTAGATACAGATACTGTTGAGGTTTCCTTGCGGGACTTGCCAGCACAGAGTGTGCTCAACTTGCTTGTATCAGCAAAGCCTACCTTTATTGATTACATGCTCGACAAAAATGGCTAGCTAACCATGCTTTTGAGAATCACTGCCTACCTGTGTCAGTTAATCTCTGACTGCCACTTCGGATGTCATAAACCCCCGAAGCTACCTCCATCAGAACTTTAACCGGCCTTGTTGTTCTGGGTAAAATAGGTGCAAGGACCTGTGTTTCACTTATACGTGGAAGCCCTAATACACAGTCGTCTCTTTCCACACGAATTCGTAAGCTCAATACTTTCCTGGGGGTCGATTCTCGAATTGTTACGAGATTATTTCGAATTTGCCGAAATTCACTTACTAAACTTCGAAACTTTTATCTCGCTATGGCAGAATGGTATTCTTTAGTTGAAATTCCGAAGGGCGGAATCTTAGTGCGAGATCTTCCTCAGTTTAGAACTTCCTGTTACACTCCCGTGGCAGAAATCTGCGAGTGAAAAGAACGCTCTACTTGTATGACGCACTGAACGCAACCTCTGGAGGAAAATATCGATTGTTCTGTGCTCACGCGCAATACTCGCACGCGTATAAACCAAAGAGCTATATAGTAAACATAGAGGGGCGGAAACAGCAATCTCCAAGGCTCTGAGGTGAAGCCCAATTTATCGTGGTATTTTGACTCTAGATAAAATGGCGGACTCTAATTTCCGGTCGAGAGGCAAGAGCGATTATGCTAATTTAAACTTTATTACAGTATAATATATAACAATAATTATTGGCATTTATTCCTGTGTTTAGCGGGAATATAGTGGAGCTATAAAGTAACGGATTTCATGCGAACATAATGACGGATTTTTAACATAATGTTGGCCACACTGCTGGTCGCCATGTTTTCTAGGGTCAAAACAGCCGTTCAATTCGGCTTTACTTTGGAAGCGTTTCCGCCCCTCTTTGTTAACTATATAGCTCGGTGGTATAAACGGAATTATAAAGAAAATATATACATCATTAACAGGCAACGTGTTTTGTAATGCAATATTACTGCGTACAAACAGTTACAAAGTCTTTATCAAGATACATTTAATTCACAAGTCATTTTATTAGAAATTCAGGACACTGCTGCCATCTTGCTTCTGTTATACGAACACAACAACGTTGCTTTTTTTAACGAGCTGCTTGCAAAGCTTAAATTTGATGCATAAGATTGTTTTTGTATTGCACACTTCTCGTAGCTACTGACATTTAAGTCACCACAAAAGGAGAGATAACTAAGAGTTGGTTTATTGGTTATTTCTTGAGCGAAATTTTCTATACAAAATTTGGATTAGTAAAATCACAGCAGGTCGACATAGAATGGAACTTCGAAGAACAACGTTACAACGATTAAAAAATATTTTAATTTGTTGATAAAATTGCAAATGTGTAAAGAATTTGCTACATAAAAAAACTATAAGAAGGTGAAGCGCCTCGAACCTATTTTCAAAAATATTCCGCACAGAGAATTTAGTCAAGTGCCATTACCACTATGCTATATTATCACTCATGCTGTAGCTCTCATTATACATATAATACTATTCAATGCATACATGTAATGTTAAATACATGTTTCATGATCGAATTAATGATTTGTTGCGATCGTGTATTATAAAATGAACAATTTAAGTACTAACATAATTTACAAATACGAGCGGGCACTCTGCAGTACTTTATCTCTTTATTTCGCCTGTTTGAAAGAGAGAGGTTGTAGAAATACACTGCAAAAGTGTCATGGCTGCCGTCTTCAAGGCGTTGCGGAATCGCATCTCGTGACCCCAAGAGCATGTGAGGTTTTTCTGCATGGAATAATTCCATTTCGAAGTTATTTTCACTCAAGAAAGCAAAATGGAATCCATTACGAAATTCCGAGAAAATTCGCAATGGAATTATCTCACATCATTTAAAGAATTGGCTCCCTGGACAGCAATAGGATCTTTAAGAGTTGGTGACCTACCATCTGAAGTGAAACATCCCATTCTCTTGCTAAATGTTCACAGTTTTACTGAGGTAATCATCATCTACTTCCAAGATATAAATCATCATTATAGCTCGCAAACCCTTCAAAACATTTTATGCCAACAGTTTTATATCTTCGTTAATAAACAAGCAGTCGTCACTACTTGAAGGCATGTTCCCGGTGTTTTCTAGTAAACACAGTATATGTGCTCCTCTAATGGATAGCTTACTGTTGTTAAAAGTCAAGCAAAAATTGCAATGCAATATATTTTGTGAAAAATAATCGGGAGAATGCGTGAAATGCAATTACATCACTAAGAGTGCGAGTCTGTCTGAGCACCCACACACATGCGAAAGAGAAACGTAATTCGTAATTGAAAAAGATATGTAATAAATATTTTGTAAATGAAACCGATAAGTGTCGCCGGTTTTAAATAGTCTTCAAATGTTCGATTGTGACCTGTTTAAAAATTAATGATTTGTACTTTTGAAAATTTTATAATATTTAATTCAATTTATATAATTGTTAACTTATATATTTTACTTAAAATTTAAAATGTTATTTAAATCAGTCTTCTCCAATTTTAATACATTTTCAAGTCATTCATTCGTTTTTTTTTTTTTAATTCATTGCGATAACTTTCATAAATTTTCCTTTTTATTCAATAAATTTTAGTAGTTTTTAATGAAGCCACGTGTGTTTTAATTAAATTTTCATTAATTACTCTGGCCCCAGCATTCATCATTTTTCAGTATAGTGTTAAGTTGTCTATTCATTTTTATTTTAGGTATTGTACCATCTTAGGTATTGTAGCAGGAAAACATACGGTCTCACTACTGAGGTCGTATTCTTTCCGAACCTTTTGGTATCACTTTCATAAGCTATAGCGGAGCGCCATGATGAGAGGAGAGAAGAAGCGCTCCGACCAACGGCATCGTCCGGCACGGTTGCCACATGCTGAAATACGGGAACCGACCCCACTGGGCATCGAGCCAGGATCGCCATGATGGGAGGCGAGAGCTCTAGCCTCTGCGCTCACTGCTGTCTCATAAACCACACTGAATAAAGCGCTGCGTGATTGTCTATAATATGAATCTGTTGAATAGTCCTAACTCCCAAAAATTACGAAAAATTTTAATTATTCATGTAGTGTTTTCTAGTGCGAAGAACACGCGTCGAAAACAACTCTTCCGAAAGTTGGAATGACAAACTGTAAAATTTTTAAGTTTGAAGGAATCTATAAAATAGTTCCATATTATGACATAGAATATTTATTTGCTCATGTTATACAACCTTTCAAAATCACAGACAACAATAATACCCTTATAAACTGTATGTGTACATAAGGAATTGTCAAAATTTCAATTATTATTATTATTATTATTATTATTATTTTAAAATTTGGCTTATTTTTCACCCTGGTAAGTCATAGCAACCAATATTTTTCAATAGCCTACCATTTTGAAAATAAAAGTGAGGCCGACGAATATCAGATGTAATTACTAAACATTATATGTGCCTGAAGTTAAAAATAATTCCGTCCCCAGATTCCAAAGTTTGAAGGATAGCAGTGTGATGTCGAGAGAAGCGAGGATGTGGTGAGACATCGAGGCTCGGTTACAAGAAGTCAAGAAGTGTTCTAGTAAGAACCGCAACGTGCGCGCAGACCCACACAGCTAATACCGTGGCTTTGCAAGCCTGCTCCTGATTGGCCAACTGACGATATACGCACGTTTCTCCCCTGATGATCGCGTCGCTACTTGATGAAGCCACTTTTCCCGCGCAAGAGGTCGCGAGTTGGAAGGCGGGTGACGTCACTTGCCCGACAACTTATCTACGAGAATACACGATTATGTTGTCGCCTGAAGCCAATCTATAATAGAACACTGCTTGCCAGTTGATGGTGCGGCTGTTGATATTATCGGTAGTGTAGGTATCTGAAGGCACACTTTCTCTTTACTGGACAGCTAACATTTGATTGTGATGTTAGTAAGCTCATGCCCAAAACAGTATTGACTAGCTAAAAATCACTTGTATATCCATCAACAAACTTACAACTGAAAAGAGTTGCATTACATATTTTAAACCAATAATTGAGGTTTTATGGTATATCTATATAAACATAAAAAGAAAGTATGACTAAACGTTAAGCACTATATGCTTTCTAGGAACGGTAGTATTTTGAAATAGTACGTAATTTACGACTACGTTGATTATTTGAAAGTGAACATACTGCTCGGAACTTTGTTACTGGTACGCGAACATACTGTTATGACTCATGCAGTACACTTCTTGATCAAACATAAGAACGTAAAACCTTGTTAACATAGTTTCCTGGCCTGACTAGCAGCACCAAGGATTTGTAAATAAGTCTTACTAAACACAGGACAAAAGGAGACAGATCAATAACTCACTTCGACAACCTGAAACTAAGATGCCACGCACATAAGGCGATGTGTAAAGCTATGTAGAGGGTCTGTCTACTGCACATCGACGTCCAGGTCATTTCGCTACCAGGAAGTCCAGACAAGACTATGTTCCGATCACTGTATTTGTAACTCGACAACATGATTAAGGTGAGGCTGTCGACACAACTAAAGCCGTTGGCTTAACTACAACTTAAATTGTAATATATTGTATTGTGTAAAGTTTTACTTAAGTAAACATGAACTAGCAACAACGAATGCGTATGTCAGTCCAAAATACATATACCATATACAAGTTCCAGCGACGTACAGTGTGTTTCGATTCAACACAGAACTGGCAAGTGGGCTGCCTACCCACCCGCAACCGGCTTAAATTCTGCTCGCGGCGCGCTAGCGACGGAGCTACGTTCGATTTCACTGGTTGCCGCTATCTTACGCAGCATTCTAAACGGTTTAACTCTTTCAACATATATTTACACAGACTTTGGAATATGTTTCAACGATTTCTGCTTCAGATCTTGTTATTTAACGCTTCTGTTAATCACTTTTACGAAATATTTCTATAAAATAAACGTTTCTGAACTACATGTAACAAATGTAAAATGGTAGAAC
>PNEQ01124094.1:0-22608 GCA_003012365.1 Medauroidea extradentata | reverse complement strand
TCGCAAAACAACAACGTTTATTTGTTTATATTTATACCAGGTTTTCACCAAAGACGATGTATTTGAAAGAATGAAGACATACGAACCTATTATTTGTTCGCATTTAAAGAACCTAGATATGTGCTACCATCTATGAATGTAATGGTGAAGTATTAGTAACACCAGCTGAAAAGAAGCAAAGTAGAGAGCTTAAACAAAAATTTTTTTCCAGTATATTATATATTTTTAATAAAATTGACAAATCATGGAAACTTCATGTTCTTTTACTATTTTACCGAGGAAATATGTTGCAAGTTCAGTGTATCTATGTGTTATTTGCGCAGTATATTACATTTCTGCATTTAACCAAACATGTTTTGGACTTGTCTGGTTCTTGCTCTAAACACATACATCTTCGTTTTAGGCAAACATGCATATCTCATTGAGATAAGTCCGTACATATCTGATTCTTACACCAAACGAAGCGTACCATCATATTGTATATTATGCCTGCCCTAACTCATTTCTCACCAAAAGTGGACTTAACTGGTTCTTGCAGCAAACCCCTCAATTGTCACTTCAAGTTCATCAATGTAACTGTTTACAATTTCTTCACTTATGGCTGCTCTGCTTCTCTTAACATTTTGACATAACTTACTAGAAAGAATTTGTTTATGTCTCTAAACAAATGACAGAACAAACTCTGTCCCAGGAAGGTTGTTTTTGAACCGTGGTTCGGTCCTTCCACTTCTGTCGAGAAAGCCCTTGACAATCAGTCTAATGTCAAAGATGGTTAACGGGAACCCCCATTCTCCAGTCATGCACAGACATTTGGCTAATTTTAGTTGCTCATCAAGTGCTAAAACTTGTGGCCTACCTGGTTTATTCCTAATAGTTCCACTCACAACTCTATTGAGGGTAGCTCTTGGAATTTCAAACTCGATTGCAGCCTTCCGACGAGAAACACCACGTTTCACAGCTTCCACAGCTTTTTCCATGGATTCTCTGGAATAATCTTGGTATTTTCGAGCACCAGGACATCTTTTATAAATGCGCACCATTCTGTACCCTAAAAATAGAGAAAATAAGCAAATTTGTATTTTTCTCCTCTCACATTGTATTTATTTGCAGTGTTGGCCAGTTTCTCATGATGCCCCAATATTGACAATATTGACACAGCTGATCATACAGCAACATAAACAAATCACAGAATGTAAACATGATCTATCAAGTGAAATGGCGGGAAACGGCTTGATTGAGGTTAGGTAAACTTTGGGGATCAATGAATTTTGTTGAATTTTACTTGTGATACTGTTAAAGTTATAAAATGTAAAACTTCAAAATTGACATAAAAAAAGACACATTCTATGAACCTACCTGAATTTTCCAGTAATAGTTACACAGTATCAATACATTCTTCACAAAGTTCTGGCCTTAAAAGTATGCTTACATATATCCAAACTGTAAACAGTAGTGCCAATATCAACATTTGAATTTTTCCTTGCAAATTGGCTCAAGTTACCCCCCTGGCTCAAGTAACTCCTGATTACGGTAATGTAACACTTCACAATGCTCTAATTAATGATATAACATTACCTGCTTTCAGCATTCAGCACAAATATGTGGAAGAACACTTCTTCTATACAAAACACTAACCACTTCACAAGATTGTAGAAAAGAAGGGAAAAAGCAAGGCTGCCAACTTTTGCCAACTTTTATTCAGGTGGTCAACATACACACAGCTGATATTTTCCTTAAGAAAATAAACATATACAAAATTACCAATGCTGCTAAAATTTTGTGTATGTGAAATACAAATACTGAAGACTTGTGTGCTGTAGTATATAACAAAAAATTTTCAAATTTACAAAATAGTACTCAGGCTCATTTTAGCATGGAATGGCCGTTAGTTAGAAATAGTGTTATATTTGTAAGTTGAGTGTTAGCGTAGACTTCGTTGTATGTGTGAAGCAAATAGCTACCATACATCTGAGGCTTGAACAGAGATGAGGAAATGTTTAATACTAGTGCTGGGCGGGAAATGGAATTAGAGTTCGGAAAAATTTTGGGCGGGAAAAATTATTTCCTGTGGGAAACGGGGCGGAATTGGGATTTTTCAATTACTTAGGAACTTACAGTAGAAAATTAAAAAAAAATGTTTGATAAAACTTAAAATTAATTTATTAAATTATGTCAAATTAATGTTGCAATGCAGAATAAAATATAGCTACAGTAATACAATAATTCTACAACCTAAATACTGTGATTTCATAATAAAATATGCCCTTCAATATTGCAATAATTAGGCTAAGCAACAATATATTGTGTCAAAATATGCAATTAAAATATGATTTACTCTTTAGAACTACAATAATCATACAACACAAATATTATCAACAGAATTGTGATATCTATGCAATTCAGAATAAAATATAACTATAGTATTACAATACAGTTCTGTTCACAGACTTAACACTCCAACATAAAATTGTACTGTAACAGTTTTGAGAACTAACTGTACAGAACTTATATTTTACACCATTTAATTTTCATGCAGAAAAACCAGTTCAACATGCTCTGATGTGAGCGACCTTTTTGTTTCTACAATATTTCTGGCAGAAGAGAAAACACGTTCACTAGCAGTCTCTGTCGCTGGAATGCCCAGATAACTGAAAGCCACCTTGCTTACATTAAGAAAAGCATGACAACTTGTATTTTTCCACCATATAAGTGGGTCTTGATTTCTTGAGATAGTAGCCATATTTAAGTAATTATCGATTTCAGACCCTGGGGTGCTTGTTGTTGCAGTGCTTGCAAGAACATCAGAAGTATTCCATAGAGAAGTGTACTTTTTTGTGGGTGTTTTATACACCAGAAGATTTTCTGAAAAATAATTTTCAATTGTGCATTAGATTAGTAAGTTCCAAGAAGCTAAAAGCAGTGCATTTTACCTACTGGCACATTTAATAAAACTATTAATGTAGGCCTACTGTATTCCAGTCAAGTAAGAAAATTAATAAACTACCAACCGTATCTGGTTCAGATTTTGGTTTTGCGTGTTCCACCACTTTTCGTCAGCAGCAACGATCAGAGACCTGAACATGGGATCCAAGAGCTTGGCTGTGAAGTGATGCTTGCTTCTTTCATAGCTAGGGAATCTAGTCTTCAAAGCAATAAGCAAATTCAAAGCACATTTCCCTCCAGGTCCCACTTTCCCATGTTCTCCAATATATGCTTCAAGCATGAAGTTTTTGAAAAAATATTGGGAATCACTATTAATGCTGACTGTATACGTTCCCCGCAAAGCTGAACTGTTTCATCATACAGTGGCTACAGAATTTCCACATAACTTTCTATCATGATTCACTCACTAACCATTAGATTGTCCATGTTCAGTTCAGGTAAGTGACGAAAAGGGGCACTTTTAGTATACAAAAGTCTTTTTACATAAGATATTCATAATTCCAAACAGTTTGACAGTCTTGTAATACGTAAATTTAAAACAGGAATACCTAGTTATTCCTGAATTTTTTGAAGCTGCCAGTTGCTCTTTCACTATGCTTGTATTGCCCAACAATAGAACGTACCTTTTTCAAATCTTCACTAATACCACTACTTTGGTTGACTGCATCACGTAGAGTTAGTTGTAATGTATTGGGCAAAGCACTGAAGTTGATTAAATTTTGTTTAACGAAGAGACTGTCCCAGCTTTATGTTCTGTTTATTGTCACTCACAATGTAGAGCTGTACATCATTTAGTAGCTTGGTCAAGTTCCATTCATCCAAACACTAGTGAACTTTTTCACCGATTGCTTCACCTGTGTTGTGACCTCCAGGAAAGCTGTAGCATCCCAAGCAATACTTCTTTACAGTGAAGTCTTTCATGAAATGACGTATAAAAACATGAACGCTCCATTAATGGCAATGGCATGAAGGTTTCATTACTGCCCAAAGTCCACAAGTCACATGTGAAAGAAAGAGAAGTGACTTTGGCATTGCTAACAGCCTCTGCTATGTTTTCTGAAATTGTTGCTCTCTTGTTCAGATACAAATCTAGTTTTATCCACCTTAAAAAAGTATTTCGTGACGGAATTTTCGATGGCACTGTGTGGCAATAAATCACTAGCTATCTATTCACCTGTATTATTTGTAATTTTATAGCCCTTTCATGAGTAGGCGGCAACTTGTAAGTGTCATCCAAGCGAAGCTGTTTTTCTCAGGCTCTGTTAATCGAGTTAGAACGTCCGTTTGCATGTCCTTGCCTTGTTTCAGTGTCTTCTCAGTCACTTTTTCCAGTTAGCTTCTTAAAGTGGGATGTTGAGAAATGTCCCTCAGAAGGCTGGATTTTCAATCAAAACTTGTTTTGAGTACTTTAGAGTAATTCTTGTATTTTGCCGACAATTTATCTGGCAGTCTTTCGAAAAAATGCCACTTTCAGTCTCGCTTCCAGTAAATAATATAACTTATCTACCGGCAAATAGTGGAATATAAACAAATTAAATTTCTCTTTAAAAAGAACTTAACGTATCGTTGGTTACAGCACCACAAATCACGCCATAATTAAACTTTATTCAAACAAAACTGTGTGTTCAAAATGAAAGTGAATAGGTAACCGGCACATCGCGTGGTGATTAGTTTGCTATGAATGCTTGTGACCAGCCTCTTACTGATTCAACCGCAAAAATATGCCTCATAAGTGCAGAAGGCAGAAGTTGTTGGGCGGGTAATAAGGATGATCATTGGACAACATTGTAAGTCACGTGACGTACTGGCCAATGATGCGCCATCTTAGACGTAGACGTTGTGCGTTTGGCAATTGTTCGACCCAAGAATAATCTCACAAACAAGAAAAATGTGGAAAATGGACGTGCTGTAGTTGAACACAACACAATTTTTAAGAGCCTACGTGGAATTGCAATAAATTGAAGTCGTCAATTGAAAAGACTGTGATTTTAGTTATGCGTTTGCTGTGCTAACATTACTTAATTTGTGTTGATGAGACATTTGCATTCATTTAGCAGCAAATCGAGTGGTTTGAAAGTGTTAGTTGCCGGTAGGTCTACTTGTTTATTATTATTTACATCAGGTCAATATTTTTCATAAATGTGTGCAAGGACCTACAACTTGTTTTAAAAAAAGAGTTTGTTAGCGTTGGATGGCAGAAGAATATCATTTACAATATGTAAACACTATTTATTGTGTGGAATGAGCCATTGTATTTTATTCATAAGTTGATTTTTATTTACATGACGGCCGAAAGCAATTAGTGCATAGCCGTGTATATAATACTTTTAACTATAAGGTACGTTGGCTTGGATTTGTGTATCAATTTTGCAGGAAAAATGAAGGCCGCATTGGTCCATAACAAATAATAAAATTTTTTGATTTTCCGAAAAAAAAAAATAATATGGGAAATCTATTTCCTGCCCGACAATCTCCTGAATCTTTCCCAAAAATTAGGATCCCTCCCAGCTCTTGAATACATTATATGAGTGATTGAATATTAGCCCTGTCCACATAATTGGCACGTGAGAACAGGGGTCGTATTATAGCAGTGGTCCCTACACATTTTGGCACCCAAGCAGGGACAGTAAAAAAAGATGCACACCCACATTAAGATTATATTATGAACTGTACAATACGGAAAACATATAGAAATTGAAATATGTCTGAAAATACTAATTTAATTTTGGTTTGTTGTACTGTAGAACCATTCATTTTCATACTAATTGTCTTCTGGAGAAGATATTCTCTGTTTTCTTTGTTTGGTAATCACCAGTTTGTTTTATATTTGTGTGAAATTTTTTGCTCTTATAGTGTGCGACATTTATTTTTTCTTAAATTGCAGGTCACAAATTTGCTCTAATGGGGGAGCAAAGCTGCACTAGTCGTTAATTTGCTGTCAAGATTCAACTTCCAAGTAATTGACAAGATCCTGCTTCTCATTAAGCTCACTAACAACATGAGGAGAATTTCGGAAAGGACTGACAGACATAAATAAATTCAAGACACTTGGATATTGTGTCAACTCATGCTGAAAGCTGTTACATAAAATAAGTACTGTCTAGCTGTAAGAAAAGTCCTTTACACTCACATCGGGTCTACCTGAGTTTGATAAGAAATTTTATGTTTTTACCTTTCAGTGAACGTTCGTGAGACAACCTAGAATATTTGCTGTTATACTAGGAAGTTCTTACGTATTGAAATTATCCACTTTTCTACCTTTTCGGAATAACCGTATTACATATGTATGTTTCTTTGTATGATATATGTGTGTATATATACAGTGTGAGGCACATAAAGTGTTACAGAGCAATTACACTCATACTAGTGATTATATCCACAAATGTTTCAGACAAAAGTTTGTGTTCGAGAAGGCTGTCATACTGGGCCGCGGTATTTTTTTTATCGGTGGAGGCGCTGAAGCTACGTCAAGGTCAACTCCACTTTGTTATATGGAAACATGTATCTTTTTTTTCGTTGACATTAGTACCAATTTGACAACGAATTCAGCAACCTTTTTTGCTTGGTTGCTTGTGTCATTCCTGGAAGTTTATTCTCATTAGCCATCAGTTCTAGCTCATCTGTTCCTTTTCCACACGTTGAATGCGTAATGATTTCTAGCATCAATGACATACTATGATTTTATGCCATTCTTTGCTGAGTTACTTGGCATATACATTTTGAAAGAACGTCAGTCTCTGGACACGTAACATATTGTCTGTTGTGATGCACATACCAAGAGTGAAAACTACTTGTGAATTATTTTTGAATATGTCTACTGTTTCAGATATAGCAGATGCTGGGGTCAGTTAACTTGCACTTATTTCTGTTTGACTTGTCAAATTATAGACATACAAGAAGTGTGGCACATCATTTAGCTGACATTAGAGAATGAAAAATTTTGTGAATTATTCCATCTGTTCCAAATAAAGAACTAATTTTTTGGTGGTATGACATGAAAACTGCAGAATACACCAACAAGACTAAGAAAAACTGCCTAATTTCAGAAACATCACATTCTTTTAGTTCAGGTCTTTTTTAAATTTCATATTTAACTCTTGATGTTTGTAGTTTTATGTTTGTGTATCCTACAACAGTACTTAAAAGGTCTGCACAAAAAATATAATTCTATGCTGTAATGACATATACTTTTCTTGCAGCGTTAGAACTACACTGACCCGGAACATTGAGAATGATATTTTGTCTCGGTGTTCTTACATTTCTTGCTGGAGCAGATGAGGACCATTTGAACTTGTTTCTTCTTGAAGAATACTAAGGAATATCATTGCTACTCTTAATTTTTGATGCCCGAGCTATCACTGTAGGAGCTAAATATGACAGGTCTTGTGTTAAGATCACACTGCAGTGGACCGTCTTGGTAATTTCACACACAGAATTTCAGTACAGTCTTTATATACATGCGTTCCTTTGCACATTCCGCGGCTACAATGTTTGTACATTTCTGCTGCATCAATTAACGGCGTATGCAGAGTCAGGTCTTGTTTTGGATGATGTATACAGAAGACTTCCTAACAGCTCTCTGTAAGGGAACTTTTGCAAGTCCTGAAGCGTTTTACTATCCTGTTGTTCTCCCACTGCAGGATTGCAACTGGTTTCGCATCACTCGTACTGTAATCTTCTAACAGTCTGGTGACAGTCTCTCTCTGATTCAGATGTAGTTTGCCATCTGTCCCCCCTAGCTCCATTCCCAGAAATATTGTAGGGTTCTTCTGGATCTTTATTGCAAATTCTGCTCCAAGCTCTTCCATCAGTTTATCCACATAGTGCCGTTTTTCCCCCACAACAATGCAGCCATAGACATAACAGATCAAGCGGCATGGAATACCATGAATTTTTGAATATACATTGTTCATATCTGAAGGGAAACATCCCTTTTGATTTCAGATAGTCTTTTATCCCTATGTTACACATGAGAGGAGCTTTTTTCAAGCTGTATAACAATTTTTCAAGCTTGCAAGTCCCGTCTATGTCCATCTTACATGCAAGCAGCTTGTCTAACTGTTCATAGAGAAAGGAAGTCTTAATATCAAAAGTCTGTTACCGGTTCCACTGTTTGCAGATCCCCTGTCTCCTTTTCTACCAGTTGCTCACCTGTTTCCCTTCTTTCTCCTGAAACATCACTCTCTACTTTCCTCACTATTGATCAGTGGAAACACAGCACATTTCTTGCTTTCAACTGAATTTCCTCGTCCCTTCTCTAGAAATGAAACATCTCTTCAATTTACTGTTTTACATTTGTCAGAGTCCCAGAGTCTGTAAGCGGTTCTGGCATATATATCCAACAATGCTAGTTTTTCACCCCTTATCTCCAATTTCAGTTGACAAGTATTTATTTTGGTGTAGACTTCATTTCCAAGTATTCTTAGATGACTCAAATTGGGTTGTCGACTGTGCCAAAGTTCTGCTGGTGTTTACAATCTTCCTCTTGTTCTGTTGATGAGATATGTCATGGTGTTGGCAACTTCAGTCCAGAGTTCTTTTGCTTGGTTGGAATCCAGCATCTATATTCTTGTTTTATTCAGGAGAGTGCAGTTAAATCGCTTAGCTGTACCCAGATGTTGAGGCGTATGTGGTGCTGAAGTCTCAATGACTATTCCTTCATGTTGAGTCCAAGTCAGCAATTTTGCATTAATGTATTCTTTTCCATTGTCAGTGTGCAGCACAAATTTATGCAAAGTGTGTGTATCTGTTGATAAGTGTCAGAATATACTTATTACTGGTCCAAGATGCTGGTATCACTGGTTCTAGAACATCTGAATGAATTAATCCAAGGGTTCGGGTTGCTTGAATTTGATTTTTATTAAAGGGAGCTCTGGTCTGTTTCACTAGGAAACAAATCTCACACGACTATTCCACTGTTTTCCTCGCCAACGATTCTGACACCTTCGACCATGCCTGGTGTGTTTTTCAGAAGTTCAAGTGGCCTAACCTCCTGTGCCACATATCTTCTTCCCCTTCATGGTCTGTCACTAGGGATTCGTTGGAGAGATTCATTCCTATGTATTGCTCTGTAGTCCGTTAGGAGTCTTACTACTCCTTAATGCCACTTTGTCTTTTTTGACTACCTTTACTTCATCGCTTGTAAAGTTGAGGACACCACCATTGTCAGTTATGGATCTAACTGCCAGGATATTCTTGCTCAGTTGTGGAACAAACACCACTTCCTTCAGTTCACAATAATGTCACAAACGAGCCCATCTGTTTCTTTGATAGGCCTATGTCATTTTTCACCTCCTTGGATCTTACTAGCACTCCTTAATCATTACTTGTGTAATATGTTCTCGTAGCAAAGGATCATATTTAGATAACAACTCTATATTGGGATCACCAATTTTTGAGGATTCGCCCCTAAAAGGAAGCCCCCTCTTTGCTAAAAGCAAAATCACTACTAGCAAACGTTGCCGTAATTCCTGCCAGTGTCGTTTTCTTTCCGTTAATTCTTCATTGAGCTGACACTGAATGTCGGTGTCATGTTTTAAACGTCTTTCTAGAGCCGCTTCTATATAACATATTTTATTATGAGCTCTAGTTTTATGTTTCGGGAGCTTATCATAGAGTTTTCGCCACAAGATCTTCAATCCTTCTTCACTCATAAGAATGGAATGATTGCTTTCAGTGAGCTCACTAGGTGAGCTTAACAATCTACAAGGAAAACAGGAGGACTGATATTTTGTACTCCAAGATAACCAATCTCTTGAATGAAGATCACCATTTTTTGTTTATGTCTGTAAAACTAACGGAAGGAAAGCTCTTTTCCAATCACTAGGAATATCTTGAGGAATTATTTGGTTAGGGCCTCTTCTTACAAAAGTTTATATAATGTTTGCTTGTGGGAAACCAGATAAATCACCTAAATCCAAAATTTCTCTTGAACATTCAACAGTGTTACATGATTTTGACGGTCTATTTTCTAACTTTAGCGGTTTCTATACTAGACCTAACTTCAAAAGAAGTCACGTGTGTTTCTTCTCATGAAAATTAATATTACCTGTTCTAGATGCATCAGGTTCAGGCTTACCATCTTCGTTAAGTGCTGTTGAAACACCAACTACGGTAGCAGCTGGAAATTTGGTGATTCCAATATCAAATAGTGTATACACCTTTGTTTCCAATTTAAAGCATTTCCTCTTTCTTTTCATTCTCGTGACCAGACTTGTGTTTATAACGGTCCATTGTCTCCTCTCGAACAACACTTAGTTACACACTCTGCATAGTTTTTATAAAAATTTTTTTAAAATCCCAGGATTGATTTAGTTTAGAAAATACATGTTGAAGGCTGAAGTATATTAAAATAATCGGGATTAAGAGTACAGAGGCATCACAGCTTGCGCATGAGTAACGAACGACGAACACAACTCGGTAATAAGCAACTGGCAAGAAGGGGGGAAATGTTGCTTACAGAAGAATCCCATTACGATAAGCGCTTGACACACACTGTAACTGGATCCCTATTTATGCCACATGTACATAGCTCCTGTAGTTTAGAATTTTACGACACTGTACACCATGTGGCCTGCACTTCGCCTGTTTAGTACTGTGACGTGCATCATATAGTAATTTCAATTTTATTTTTGTCTTAATTAATACTTTTTTTGTTGTTTGTAACAATTTAAGTAGGCCAACTTTACCAGGTATAAGGATGTATACGGTGCGATTCAACATACTTATTGGGGATGCTAGTAGAGAAATTGACATTAAAATTTTATTCAAAATTTAAAATTGAACTCTTAAGGCAAGAGGAAAGTATTTAATTTTACATGTCAATTTTATCTGATTAATATAGTTTTTGGACTCATTTTAAAGCTAATTAACTTTTTCTTATATTTTGCCTTGTTTGAATTTTTTAAATTTCAAGTAGCCTCTTAGCTTGCTTCTCCTGGAATGGAATTTATCTGGCAGGCAGGTCAGAGTTCACTCGCTAGGAGGCATGTACAGGGATGTGTTGGAATGCGACGAAGGCAGCATGTCGTTAGGCCTTCGATGTGGGTGGTAGTGTCGGGTGCAACAAAACTCCGAAAAGGTGGTGATCCGCGACAGATTGATGATGCTGCACATCCCTAATTAATAAACTAATGAATATTTAGCTGGTATGGTGGAATAAAACACTTTGCAAATTTATCAGTGACCATGTTACGTACTTGTCTTCGTTAGTAAATGTAAATTAACCAGTTTTTTAAGCAAGTTGGATCCTGATGTATCCCTCCGCCGCTTTGTCAAGTAAGTCCGGGTGTCTGCCCAGGAAAGTCAGTCGTGGTACATCGGAGCTCGTGGATGGTAGCGGAATGATGGCCGGCTGAGTGTTTTGATTAGTTAGTGCATCATGGCGGGAGGAAGAGGACGTATTAGATGTGGGAGAGGGGCTGTGAAGCCTAGAGGGCGGATTCGTTAGAAGAGATTCCTTTTTTGTCTCTTTTTGCATAATGCCTTTTCATTTTATAGTGATGTAATCAGAAGTAGGTATTCATAACTGCATAGTCAGAACTACGGTAGTTACAGTGCCTGGCCAAGTACTACTACTGAGGGCAAGCGGCAAGGCGTAATACGTAGATAGAAAAATCCACCTCGAGTAACCCTGGGCGAGCACTCTCTATGTGAATTGCCTTTGTCTGGTAAATTGTGTCAAAAGAAAGGTTAAATAAAAGAGAAAAAAATGCTGATATGATTTTTTTTTATTTATTCATCTGTTGCTGACTAACCTCACTGCTATCCGGGCTTCAGTATCATAGGCACCGGCTCTGCATCAGCTCGTTTGTTTTCGTCACTGTTCTGCCTGCTAACTACTTGCAATAGCAATGGAGGAGAGCTACATCCCCGCGTGCACCCCACACCACCAACCCGCAGCAGCTATAGCAGCCCCGTTACAGTACATCTGTGACGTTTTGAATAAATATACCTACAATATTAAGAAACTGTCTTAAATAAATATACCTACGATTGTATTAAGAACCTGTCTTAAATAAATATAGATTCATATAGTTAGCGAATTCAGCCCACACAGAATAGTACCCAACATTGTGATTTGATGCTAAGATATGAGAAATGCTGCTATGAAAATATGTAGGTAGCCCCTCCTTCCCCTCTGCCTGTGTTTCTACATGAAAAGTAAGCATTATATTCAGGTAGATTATAATTTTATACCTCATAGTCTTTAAGCCTGGTTTCCGATATAACTATTACACAGTTATCTTTTTTTTTTAAATGAAAGATAACAATTAGCTGTTTAGTTTTTATTCCCATCAAAGTTCTTGTATCTAATAATTTCCGAGAAAATTAAAAAAAAAGTCAATATTTGGACTGCAATTCGTCAGAGTTACTGGAATTTACTGAAAAACAAATTTAAAAAGTGCTAGCACTTTCAGTTTAACAAACAAAGTCAATAACATAAGTAAAAATAATTTATAGACATACATTATGTATTATTAGTACCGAGTTGCCCAGTACAGCACACACAGCATTATGACTAAACTTTTAATTGTTGCATTGTTGTATCGCTGTTGACATTTTTTGTGTTTTTAAGTGTTTCTTGAAATGCATTTTGTGTTTGTTACATAACGATCAGTATTTGTAAAGGCTAAAAAGCATTAACACAATTTTTTCTATCTGTTTCAGGTTGGTGAACATGTCTAGATGAAATATTGTGTCAAACAAGCTAGAACTACTTTACAATCAATGAAGTGACTAAAAAGTGTAAATTGAAAACTGTGGATTGCATAATATGCAGTCGTGAATCTATAAAAAAATGACTAGACATGCCTGCGCGATCAACATTCTTGGATGACAATTTACAATGCCTCCAAGATTAGGAAGTTCGAGCCTATTCTACAACTCGCAGAGACTGAACCAAGTAATGTTATCCCAAACATTTACTACCACAGAGCTTGTAGAGCTGCATTTACACTCAAGAAATCACTTGATAATATTGTATGTGAAGTGTATATGAACCATCTACCTCTCAAGTATTATCACTACATAACACTCCAAATAAAGTACTGCCTAGCCGTAACAATAGTACTGTTAAAAGTCGCACATACCTTCCTGTATGTGTATTCTGTGACAAAGAAACAAAATACCAAACAGGATCAAGGACCACAGACACTTTGATTCAAGCTGTTGATCTTTGAGCTGATCAGACCCTATGAAACCAAGCCAAACAATTATTAGATCAAAAAATCATATCACTGACAGTTCGAGATATTGTTGCTGCAGAAGCTCATTATCAAAAATCCTGCTACAAATCGTATACAAGGAAAAGACCGCAAAAAGTAAGTGTAAAAAAAAAAAAAAGGATCCTTACTATGACGCAGAGAAAGTTGCTTATGAACACCTTTATGAGTTTAGGTCTGATTTGTTTGGCAATCCTCGCTTGGTAACACAGTCTGAACTTCTTTCAAAATTGAAATTTTATATTAACCAGAGGTATAAGTGACCTTTCAGAATCTACCAAAAAGAATTTCCGCTACCATCTGGAGACGACATTTTCTACTTCTTTGCATTATTTTAACATTGATAACCAGGTTCATATAGCACCAGTAAACTACAGTTTTGAGGCATTGGCAACGCACTACATTCAATTACGAAACAAATTGGACTTGTATGAAAAGGGACTTAATCCAGAAGAGGAAGTCGAACGTGCAGCTGAGATACTGAAGGATTCAATACTGAACTCAATGCCCAAAGAGCAGGAATGGCCACCAAATCCTGATACTCTGAATAATAATATTTTATCATGGGCCAGAACTTCTAAAATCGTTTTTGGCCAACATATTTGATACTACATCTACAAGACAAGAAGTTTTGACTTGGTCAATTGCTCAAGATTTCATGTATGGTATTTCTCATGGGAAATTCGTGACTGCCAAACATTTACTTTTACCACTGGCTGTGAAAACACTTACTGGAAGTACAGTGGCAATTAAGATTATAAACCGGTTAGGAAATGGCTGCAGTGTCACTAAGCTGCTTGAAATAGACACTGCATGGTGTATTGAGAAGCAAGGCACAATGTCTCCCGGCAAAGGTTTAGTTCTTCCACATGATGCCCGAATTCAAGTGCCTACAGTTCTTGCATTTGACAACATAGACTGAAGAAAAGAGACTCTCAGTGATGCAGGAACATGGCACCGAGTGAATGGCATTATAATTCAACCTATGATGCATTCTTGTAGGCCTGGCAAGATGCAAACTGAAAAGAATGTAAAGAGGGTTCGTAAATGTGATTTTTTCGAACAGCCTCTTCCATTTTATACAGTCACAGGAAGAAAAGGTCCTCCTCCAATCACTCCTACAGGTCTCCCCGATAAGTGTTGTCGTCGTACCAGGCCACAGGCCAGGTGGAGTTGCACCTGGTCGCGGCAGGTGTTCGCAGAGTGTGTCAGTGGCAGGTGTGCGCTGGTTGGTAATGGCAGATGTGCGATACTTGAGTGTGTCGGGCGGCAGATCAGTGACAGTGGCAGGGCATGTGTGAACTTGACACCAACGTTTGACACCTGCCATTCCGGCCATCTGCCAGTGCAGGACACATGACTTTGCTGCCCCTCCCTCTACCAGTGCATGAAGAAGGCAGTCTGGAAGCAGCGGCCGCGGCAGACGGAGCAAGAGAGACGTGGTGTTCTTCGGGACTCTGATTCGTCCAGCAAGATTCGTAACGTGCGTGTGCAACTATCCGGCTCAGTGTTTTACTTTGTTTCGCCTTTTGGAACTGGCTCACTTAAGGCCCTAGGGTATGAGAGTGTGGACCGCCCCATAAGTTTCCATGTAAGGTGTAGTTTTCTCCAGGTCCTCCCTGCTTTTCCCGTTTCGAAGCTGTTTCGATTCGCCAGGTGAGAGAAGGGCACGCCGGCACGAACAGACCACGACCCATCGAGCCTCGTGTTCCCGGCTAGACGCTTAACCGGGTGGCGCCCAGAGCATTCCGACGCAGCTCCATTCCTACCTCACTCTCACCGGACACGGCGTCATGGCGCCCAACGCTTTGGTGTGAATATCACAGTGTAAAATTATGTACAACCTACGCAGAGAAGGACTGGAAGACTACACTTCACCACAGGATCGCCACAGTTATTGTTTAACCAGCTACATCACAGCCCGAACGTCAGCGACAGCAGGAAACAATACACTGAACTAGACCTAGAAACAAATCGGACCATTGCACACAATGAGCAGCAAGGAGTGTGTTAGGTCTGGATTACCAGCCTTCCCTGATTTGCTTTTCGGAGAAGTACTGCAACAGTGCTGCACATGTGCCATGGAGAACTGGAAGGGGAACCTGAGCATGGAAGTGGAGAAGCTTATCGACCACGGCCCGTCAAGGCAGGCCGAAGTATGTGACTCGCGAACATGTTACAGACATGGGAAGGAGATGGCCACGTGTGTGACTTGTCGAGCAAGACGCCACCGCAGATGTTCGCACACCACGGAACTTGTCACATTTGGTGAGGGCGTGTTCGCTTGCAAAACTTGTCATCGAGGCCCCCTCCCCTGCTTCAAGGTCATACGTCACAAGCTATAGACCTACCACCCTATTACCCCTCTCCCAGTGCCTCAACTACTGCACGTCGAACTGTCGCGGTAACCTGCCAAGAGAGTGGGGTAATAATGAAACTTCCCGAGTTCTCTGGACACATGCACGAGGACGTGGACCAGTTTCTGCAGCAGTGCGAAACACGGTGTTTACGTTACGGCGTAGTGTATGAGTGGGTTGATCATGTGATTAGCAACTTGTATGGTGCCGGAAAGGACTGGTGGAGAATATGGGGACATGCAACAATGACCTGGGACGAGTTCGCGAATAGCCTACGGTATCGGTTCGGGTCCGCAGAGGCTATAGCAGACTGTCAAGCGAGATTTTAGAGTGAACGACAAAAGGACACAGAATCGACAGAGAGGTTCATAGCCACGAAAATCCGGCTGTTTCGGCGCATCTATCCAACCACGCCACCGGAGGACGCACTTAGCAGCATAACCCTGCGTCTGCGACTTGAACTCCAACCATTTTTGGCATAAGTGAAGGGTGAACGTGTGGAGGAATACGTTCGTCGAGCAATAGTCACCGACTGCCGTCAATCGGCTGATGGGACGTCCATTACAGACACTAGGACGGGCGGACGAGGAGGCCGCCATCACCAGAAATAGGCACGATAGCGGTACACCAACGGGCCGAAGACAACTCGCGTTTGAGGCGCAGAGGTCTGCCGACCCTGTGTCCGCCCCACAACTCTCGCGACAGGTCATTCGACTGCCACAGTGCCACACCTGCCCAGCGAACACGTTTCACTGGCACCGGGACTGCCCTGTTAGGAATGCCACATGCCCGCCGTCTGGAAACGCCTAAGGCGGGGAGGCAGGCCAGCTGCTGACCTCCCCGCTGTCAATCGCCACACACACTTGACCACGACCAACTCCGACTCAGAGCCATTTTTGGGACAATTAACCGTCGAGGAGGATCAGTTACTCTGCATCCCGATCAAAGTCAACAACCAACCAACTGCTGCATTAGTTGATACTGCCGCCAGCCATACGTTCGTCGCATCCTCGCTCGTTAATCCATCACAGATCCGACCTGGACCCTGCATGCTACAACTGGCCACCAGAGGGAAGCACAGTGCCACACAGGGCGTAACCGACCTAACGATCAGGATACACGACCAGACGTTTCAAGTCGAAGCCTTAGTCGTGGATGACTTACGAGAGCCGGTAGTGCTGGGGCAGCCATGGCTGCAGCAACAAGCAGCAGTGATAGAGGTCGCGGCAAAGAGGGTACACGTAGGAGCCGGGGAACGACGAACAGTGTATGCTGTCGACCGGCAGCCGAATACCAACCGACACACAATTCACCTGGGTGACCTGGACAACGAGGTCCCAGCCGAAAAGAGGACAGCGATACAAGCTCTCTTGGATGAACGGAAAGATGTCTTCGCTTTCTCCGACCTACTTAAGACAACCATAGCAGCTGAGCACCCACAAACTGAGACACTACTCCATGAGGAGAGTGACAAACACTCGCAAAGCAGATGTGAAAAGACTCTGGGACTGGCGTTACTTCTCCCGTCGACGCCTGGTGTCATAACACCGCCGCAGGAAGCCGAACCAATAGTGACCATACCTGATGAGGATGAGCCGAGACTCCAAATCATCGTTCGGGAAGTGTGGGAACTGGATGCGCCACTAGAGAGTACGACTTTTACCATACACATCAAGGAACCAGAAGAGTTGCCTCAATGCCAACCACGACGCCGACGCAGCAGGCAACCCCAGTTACACTCGTCAGAGCCTAGCACAAATGGCCAGCAGGAAGGGGTCAACCCCGAACCGAGGAACGAACGGAAATGCAGACGCCGAGCACCTGCCTGGTTTCGTCCTCGTGTTCGCCACTTTCCGGAGTGGGGCGTGGCTGGTGGCGCTCAATCATCGACGCCTACTGTACAGACACCAGTGGCAGAATGTCAGGTCATAAAGACCACAACATCCCAGGACATGCTGGTGTTAACGACGGCCGGCACCCCAATGTCTACTCCCTCGATCCATACCAACAGACACCGGAGGGAGCCCTACAACCTACGACCTCGCCCACGACAGAAACAGCAGACCTGCTGTGCACCACCAGACGACTCAGGAGATGATGCTGGAGACTTCGACCCACAGCAGACCCTAGTGTTCTGTCGTCGGGGGCGACACCAGCAGAAGAATACATAGCGAATGCACACACCTGCCGTGACCAGTCGTCTTCAGGAGGGGGGTGTATGTCGTCGTACCAGGCCACAGGCCAGGTGGAGTTGCACCTGGTCGCGACAGGTGTTCGCAGAGTGTGTCAGTGGCAGGTGTGTGCTGGTTGGTAATGGCAGATGTGCGATACTTGAGTGTGTGTGGCAGATCAGTGACTGGCAGGGCATGTGTGAACTTGACACCAACGTGTGACACCTGCCATCCTGGCCATCTGCCAGTGCAGGACACGTGGCTTCGCTGCCCCCTCCCTCTACCTGTGCATGAAGAAGGCAGTCTGGAAGCAGCGGCCGCAGCGGACGGAGCAAGAGAGACGTGGTGTGCTTCAGGACTCTGATTCGTCCAGCAAGATTCGTAACGTGCGTGTGCAACTATCTGGCCCAGTGTTTTACTTTGTTTCGCCTTTTGGAACTGGCTCACTTAAGGCCCTAGGGTATGGGGGTGTGTACCGCCCCATAAGTGTCCATGTAAGGTGTAGTTTTCTCCAGGTCCTCCTTGCTTTTCCCGATCCGCAGCTGTTTCGACTTGCCAGGTGAGAGAGGGGCACGCCGGCACGAACAGACCACGACCCATCGAGCCTCGTGTTCCCGGTTACACACTATACCGGGTGGTGCCCAGAGCATTCCGACACAGCTCCATTCCTACCCCACTCTCACAGGACACTGCGCCAGTGTTCAGAATCATTTGTAAATCCAAAATTGGCAAATTTAGTTCGGGTTTTAACAAGATTGAATAACACCCAGAATCAAACCACTGCTTCTTGGACTGGTTTCAACATTTTGATCAGAGATCATATTAGTGTTACGTCTGACACACTAAACGCGCCTGCTACACAGCTATCGACAGTTAATGAAATTTTGAGAACAAGTATGAAGTTACGGTGTTACGTCAATCTATCATATTATAGTGGTGGTGCTAGATCAAGCTATTTTTTCAAAGGCAATGGAAATATTGTGGTCCAATCAGGATGAGAATTGTGGCATTATTGCCATGATGGGAAACTTCCACTCAATCTGTAATTTCTTATCAATTATTGGAAAACTCTTTGGCGACTCAGGATTAAGAGCTTTAGCTGTTGAATCTGGAGTAATAGCTGAGGATTCCATAAATAAGGTTTTGGAAGGGAAGCATTACGATCGTGCTATTCGGTTCCATAAGTTGATGTATGAAGCATGTATGCATATTATTTGGTCTGGATTTAAATCCTGGATCAACAAAGATGCCTTAGATATAGAGATGCATGAACTCAATGATGCTATCAACATCTTGCAGCTGAATACTTGCAACGAAACACATCAAGACGCATGTGATGCTTCAAGTCTCCAGAAAGCTTTTGAACATTTCAGTAAATATTTATCCTTTCTTTGAAAACAGAACGGAGAATTGACATCCTTTTGGATGCATTATGTGGATATGTTTGAGATTTTGTTGGGATTTCTCAGGGCCAATTGTGAAGGTGATTGGTTCTTGTACCTGCAGTGTATCCAGATACCTGCAGTGTATCCAGTTGATGATTCCCTTGTGGTTTGCCTTGGAGAGAGTACATTACTCAAGACATCTGTCAATACATTTTGCAGAACTAACTAAACTACAAGAAAGAAGCCCATCTGTCTATGAACACTTTCTCAAGGTTGGTTTTTCTGTTCAGTGTAAGGATAAGAACACATTCTCTAGGATTCCTATCGATCAAGCTATCGAAGAAACTGTAAATACACACAGACACCTGGTGGTACCCGAGGATTCAGCCTTAAGAAAGGAGCAGTTTCTTGCTATTACGTTAATGCAGAATACAGAGCATCTGCCTTTCGAAGTCTTCGTGGTATTTTGTTGTTAACTCAATAAAAAGGAAGCCATCCTGATCTCCATACAACTAGGATAATAAAAGATGAAAGTGATGTTTCTTCCTTGGCTGATTTGTTGCAGAGTGAATGGACAAATCCTTTTGAACATAATCCGTTGAACCTTGTACATTTATCAACCAGAGTCTCTATAAATGTTGATGTAGCAAAGGATTTGCTAAATGAAAAGGGAAAAGGACAAGAGGCACATTATGAGTTTCAGAATCGGTTAGCTAGAGGTGAAGGTTTTCATGCACCTATAAAGAAAATCAGTTTAAAAACAAGTGTCTCAAAAAATGTCGTAAAACGTACCCTCTCAAACAAAGAAGTAATACACAGTGTGACCGTAACCTTTTAGTAAAACGCTTTTGTTGCTGAAAGTCGCAACCTGGACATGCTAGAAGTTTTCAGTCATCCACTTGGGCCCCTTCATTAACTCTTGCAAATTCAGATGGTTCATTAAAGAAAACAAATAAAGCTGTGTTTGCTCATCATTTGGAAAAATTATCACCATGTGAAATACTAAAAACAAAGCCAGCTTGCATAATGTGCCGTGTCAAATATGACACGACTTTAATAATATACATATTAAACTTTTTTTATTTATGTTTCCTAAATTCAGGCAAATTATAATTTTTTTGTGTTATTAAATTGTTTAATATTATATTAACAATAATAAGTGTTATTGAATAATTTAAATTTATTAATGATATTTCATGATGTTCACTTTCAATTACAGCTATTCTTTCTTGCTACATTAGTTCGAGCCGACCCTAGTCGCGCTACAGTGTTTTTTTCTTAGCAGGATAGTAGCTGGCGAGCTTTACATTCCTCTGTCAGTTGTTCTGTCGTACCTCTGTATTCATGCCACGTGCTGCT
This sequence comes from Medauroidea extradentata, assembly GCA_003012365.1. Lineage (NCBI taxonomy): Eukaryota > Metazoa > Arthropoda > Insecta > Phasmatodea > Phasmatidae > Medauroidea > Medauroidea extradentata. Next base: position 2,170 of record PNEQ01124094.1, on the reverse strand, counting down.
GTCGTTGCAGTGCGTGATTTCTGTATTTCACCGCGTGATTTCGATGCAGTTTTGCGATTCTGTTCACATGATTGTCGCATGCTACTTTGCTTCAATGCGCACTTTGCCGAAGTTGGTATTGTTGCTAACCATTTTCGATGCTCTTTTGTTCAATGTTTCTGCAGCTTCTTCTGTTACATTTCTTAACACTTTGCCGTCAACCTCCGTATCGTCAAGATGAGTGTGTTTGGTGTTCCTGCCTTTTTGGCAGATCTTGGCATTTGAGTTGCCATTATTTAACCTTTTTTTATAATGTAGCAAAATTTATATTGTAATGTAGTAGAAAAACTGTAGTGCTACATTTTTAAAAAATATTTTATCGTGGTTGTTTCATCTATTATTTCGTCGAGTGATTATCTTCACCCTCGTCTGGTGAGTAATTTTCCTACGAGAGGTTTTGTGTTCTATTCAAATTTTTCATATTCTATAAATTTTGATAGTTTCTGTGTAGTGAGGGTTCGCGTCCAGGCCGATTCTCAACCTGGATGATTCTCGTCTTGGAATATTCACGTCCCTGCCGACTCGCGTCTTGGCCTATTCATAATCTGGACTATTGATGAGCTGACCTGTAGTCTCTACTACAGACGTCCAGTCTTTCTGGCCTATTTTGGGGCATTTCCTTCGCCTTTTAGTCTTCTTTGTTTTGCCGCTGTAACTGGGAAACATGAAGCTACCCCAGCGTGCTGTACTCTTCTACTGCGATACTTTGAACAGATAAGCCGCAACTAAATTTGTATATTTCAATCTATAAATTAACAGCTGTCACACTTACCTTTTTTATGTAATATTTTGTACATTTTTAATAATTAATTTGAATTTGATGACAGTTTAAAATTTTATAAGGCGAAACGGAGGCATCCAATTTACTTGTAATTAAGTTTTTTTATTAATGTATTACGTCATTAATTCGGACGTACAGTACTTATTTATCTTACATAATGGGCATTTATTGTTTGGATATTTTTATTGTGAATTAAAAAAAAAAAGAAAACAATATGTTTAATATTGCAGTAAAAATTAAATAATCATTTTGAGCAACCACAAATTTCAGAGTTCTCATTTAATGTATTTTCATATTTTCCTCTGGTGTACATTGTTTGTCATGGCGAGAGAGCCTAATTATTTATTTAAATAATCATTTTTCTTTGCCCGTTGCGTATGGTAGCCCAGCATTTGAATCACACTGGGGTGAAAGGGATCAAGTCACAAATGTAAACTTGTCAGGAGAAAGAAAAAACACCATTAATTGAAACATACACCACAAATCGAAGTAATACATAGTGTGAGACAGCCGTGTATTTGCAAATATTATTTCATAATATTTGATTATGTTAAAAACTCAACATCAAAGAACATAAGCCAAACACAAAGCTTTGAAAGTACGTTAACATCCCTGACTTACTTCCTTTCACTTAATTATTCACACAGTTCAGACTTTATATTTTATTTACAGACACAAGATTTGTAATGTTTTCACAATCATCTAACAAAGCTAATAATTATGAGCAGTAACACTGAAAAAATAATACAGTTCAACATTTTACTGCTAATTTGCAATATCTGTTGCGAAACTGTGGTGAAAGGGACTAAGTCATGAATATTTACAACTTTGCTGTAGAGTGCGACAATACAGCATTCAACGAGACACAGAACTAATCAAAATAATACATGGAGAGACAACCGTGTGTAATTGGAAATTATTTCTTGATGTTGATGACACTGCACATGGGCAAAACACCATTATTTTGGAAGTAAATCCCAAACTTGCATCCTACAGGTTTGTCATTTAGATGTTTTATTTATAAACATACAAACTGTGTCATCATATTCACAGTCAATTAGGAAAGATAAAACGAGAAATAACCGAGATGAAATAATACAGTATAACAATCACTGTTAATGTTCATCATCGTTGTCCACGGTCATTGATTCCCATTGACAGATTCTTGAAAAGAAGTCAACAGCTTCGCTATTATGCTGTACATAAACCTGCAACTTTCTGATATCTTGTAATTTCTTCTCATTTATGGGTACCCCATTATCCATGTATGCTCGATCTTTAGGCATGGTGAAATTTGAAAGAGTAGGCTTGCCCATCCTAAATGTGTGACCCACTAGGCTGTTGATGAAA